>VXBB01004884.1:1201182-1404402 GCA_013399915.1 Illadopsis cleaveri | reverse complement strand
ATTATTATTATTATTATTACATGATTGTTATTCTTATTTAGGTTGACATGTGAAGACCAGATGAATATGTGTTAAAACAACTTATTAGATTGTCCTTTTTTTCACTTACAGCCTTAGAAGTCAGTTATAAATTGTATGTGTTAGCATGCTGAAGAAATGAATGTAAACTAGATGTTAAATATGTATATATATACTACGCAATTCCCATCAGGTCACAAACTTCAGAAATAATTATTTTCGCTGTATATTGCATCTTTCCAGTGTCCTGAAATGACAGCCTTGGTTCCTAGCCAGGGTTTTGCAGCAAGCAAATGAATTCCAGGAGTATAAGGTAAGTAGCTCTTTTGTATTCCTGGATTACTTTTGATCCCTACAGTTCAACAAGAATTTATAGACTGTGAAACGCATTGCCAGAAAATTTCTATAGTCAGAGAGTTTATTATCTATTCCCATCTCAGCTCCTGTGAAAAATCCATGAAAGGAAGATTTAAAATCCCAAAATTGTGCGTGACAGCTATTCTTATGTGCCCATATTAGAATTATTTATTATTAGGATCAGGTGGGTTTGAAAGCAAGAGAAAGAGAAAAGGAGGAAGGGAATAGGGTGGGGTTTTTAAGTGCTCTCAGGTGACTTAAATCTTTTAATGAAGAAGAATGGAAAGCTCCTGCGTCTCTTTCTGGCAGTCTCAATGAGTACTCACCCATTTGGAAAACCTGTGGCCATTAAAAATGCCAGTAAGTTGCAGCTTTTATTTCATCGAAGACAGCTGAGACTTTGGTACTGTGCTCTGTTATGAACACTTGCAATGCTGCAGAAAGAGGTGCAAAACTCAAGAACAGTTTTCTTTCCCATTAACTTTCAGAAAAACCCCTTCCTGTTCTCTGGGAAAACATCTTGGACTGCTTTGTATCCACAGATCAACCCTCTACATCTTAATGTGTTGTAAGATCATCTGATTAAAATCCCATTCCTTTCACTGCTCTTGCGTGGATGCCCCAAACATGAATTTTCAATTTTCCTTTTCTGGACTGGGTACTTTGTTATCATTTGCACAACAAAATGCTGATAACTCTACCCTTGATTCTGCAAAACACTTAAATACATGCTTAAACTCACCTGCACGTGTGCTTTGATGCACAGCAGCCAGTGCTCAGCAGTTTTCAGGTCCATTAGTTTTGAAATATTCTGTGAGAACTTCACAAACCAAAATTCTTTCAAGCAGACCAATGCAGAAGAAAATATTTCTGTTGGTTTTTCACTTCTTTTTTCCCTTGGGCAGGAAGGACATGGAGTGGGAAGACAGTAAAAGACCTGATGCAGAAACAACATTCCTATTCCTTACTGGCATAGCAAACTTAGGACACACATTCAGTTAATCAAGTATCACTGTGATCTCCTTCTCACTGTACTCAGGTTCATCCCATAGCTATATGAGAAGGAGGGAACTGTAAGAATAGCATAAAAGGAGAATTCACACATACAATTTATTTTTTCCATCTTATCTAGGCCAAAAATATCGGTACCCTTTACAACAGGATTGGATAATTGTTTTAGACATGCTCAGAAATGTGATTCTTTCCTCTGGATAAGAAAATATATGAACTAACCTTATATACACATTTACACAATGCACAGGAAACCTGCAAGGATAAATATTATGGAAGAAAATTATAAAATTGATTATAGAGAAATATTACTCAGACATTATTTAGGAATGCACTAATTTATTGCCTAAAAATTTATTTGAATGAGAAACATTTTTTTTCCATCTACTGTGTGCAGAAATACATAATTTTGTCCAGTTTCATAGGAGTAATTACTTTCACACTCATATATATGGGCATGTACTAACAGAATTTCATATTAATCTTTGCCTCTCTTTTCTCCCAGGGTAGAATTATTGACTGGGATATCTTCCTTTGATATTTTTTTTTAATGAAGTAGAGGTTGTCTCACTCATTTAATAAGAAAAGTATATGTATTTATTTTTCTTCTTTGGTAACCTTGTTTTAAAACCAGTGAATTTAAGAATTTTTTTTCACACCCTTCTAAGGTAGGTAGAGATGAGGTACTCATTTGAAGACCTTAATATTACACACAATGACAGACAGCATTTAGTATTAAGGGCTGTAGTTTCCTTAAATCAATTATAACAATGTGTCTACTATCCAAATAGGAATTTAAAACCCATTTGTATTATATTAATAATATTTAATGAAGCACTATATCTACAAAAGCACTTAGAAACTGTAGTACTGCCTAAAAGCCCAGTGTCAGTTGAGAAGTCAACACTTCATTCTCCTGCTTGTTAACCACATGGTTTGTAAGGTTTCTGCAGATCGGGGCTTTTACCAGTGAAAACCCAGTGCAACTGAGATTCTAAAGGGCAGAGCAGTGAGATGCTCCACATCCAGATGTTTCATTTCCATCTGCCTAGTCTTTGGTATCAAAACTGGCATGTATTCAAAAGGTTTCTCTGAAGGCAATATGATGATCCTACCGCAACACCTCAGCCTTCCAGCTACTGACGTTATAGTCCGGGATGCCAGAAGCTCAACTACATTTCCTTCCCCTTCTTGAGATAATTCCACTCCACATATTTCCCCATCTCACCCTGTAGCAGAATTGCCCTAATTTCTCTTGCTGTTGTGTTTTGTATATGGTAATTGCACATTCTTCAGACAGAGAGACTCACCATGTTCATTACTTCCTCAGGCATTAGGCAGGACATGAGAATTACGTGGTGACAGCAAGTCACAGTGCCAGGAATGAATCATGTATCTTAGCAACTCTGCATCAACAAGGAATCCAATTGCAGAGTATGTCCTTCTCATCCCATCAGCAGCCAATCGCCTACAGAGTCATTCTTGCTTTCCCCAGACAATTTAAAAAATAAATCAGTGCTATTCATCATTTTCAAAAGTTGCCAAAAATCTTGGAGGCTTAGCACCTGAAGAAACTGTATTAGACACAACTATTTGCATTTTCAATAATTCCCCTTTGAAAGTCTTGAATTTTCATCTTGTACTGAACTGGCACAGCTTCACTTAGTTTTCTCACTATTACAAGCTGCTGTTATCAAAAAAACCCCAACTTATAATACATTAAAAATATTGGTTAGCACACCTCCATACGAAAAACCACAAGAAAGATGATTTCTCCTTCAAGTGAATGCTGCCTGTGAACTTGAGAATTTGATAATTTTAGCTATAGTTAATCTACTGCAGAGATAGAAGGGCTAAATCATAGTACTTCTTCATGCTTTCTTTCCACTAAATGAAACAGAGTAGCTATCGACCTTTGGCCAGCAGCAAAAATAAATTGGTATATTCAGCCCACTGTTTATATGGAGCAGAGAATAGAAGTGCTCTATAAAACATGCTCACCAGCAAGTCCATCCATTCTAGGATTGTTGCCAACTTCTGCCTTCAGGTGCTAAGCTTATCCAAAGGCCTTATAGTGGTAGGATTTCTTCACTAACGTTGGTGAAGTTTGGAGCTGAACCTACTGATGACACCAGTAAAATACTATCCAGTTTCTGGGATGTGGAGCCCTATTCTGCTCATGGGAGTGGGTAGAAGAGGAAGGATGTGAGCTGCCAATTGGATGCTGGAACCCCTCCAGAGCACTGGAGGAAATCTGAGCTGTGGGAGCCAGAGACGTGCACCAGACAAAATGCAGGTAGGAAGGGCACCCATGCAAGCCGGTGTACCCCGGCAAACTCTTTCAACAGAAAGGACAGCCTGAAGAGACTTGGGGTATAGAGGACATCTCATGGCCTTGTTATACTAATCCTTGATTTATGAGAGAACCCAGGACCTGATGACTTAGTTACAGGGAGTAATCTAATTCATGGTTTGTTTTTTAATTCTGCAGTTTTATGCTAGATATGGCCATAATTGAAATGACATATATGGTTTTATGTTCACTAAGTGTTCTCTACTAGTTCACTAGGAGTTTCACTTTGAATTTGATTTCTTTATTTACTGTTTTTTTCCCTGACAGGAGGAGGGGACTAAATGTTGCTGTCATCATACTGCTGGAAAACTAAAGCCAGAAAATAGTTTATCTCATGGATACATCCACCGAAAGATTGAGTATTGCATAAATGAATAGCCTAACTGGTTTTCTACACTTACAAAGAGTAGAGCTCCGTTAGGCAAGAGGTTGATTAGCATTTAAGGTGTAAGTTACATGCAAGCTTTTAGAAGAAAAAATTCCTCTTTCCTTCTCCTCATTAAAAAAATGTCAGGGTATATGGATCAAATTTTTCAAAAGATGATGTTGATTTCTGGTACAGTTGAAAAATAGGAGTTGTATCCATTTTTACATCTACTTAAATGTTGAATACTCTTTGGCAAGGTCTATGAATACAGGGCAGGTAGGCCTCATAGAAAAACTCAGAACATCTTCCCTTGCTTTGATCACTAATGAGAGAACTGCTACAATGTTCGTGACTCCTTACAGAAGAGTTCATGTCAAAACCTATGTAAAATTTATTGTGCCGAGCCCTGGAGGCTCTTTAAAATGCAGAAAAATCCATGAGATATAAGGGAAAGGGAATGTGATGTCTTAGGTTTACAATTTGTACTTTATTTTCAGTTCTTATGGTTTTGCTAAAATTAGAACCATAGGCCACTTTGTACAATTCCCAAGTCACTGTAGCATTACAATGGGGGAGTGTATGCACAAGATATATGTTATATGTTATTTAAAAAGTATATAATCTGCCTCTATTATATATACTGTCTCTATTTGTACATCTAAAATGAAAATATGTATGGAAAAGATATATTCCAAAAAAAGGAATAAAAGGAAAATGAATAGGGAAAGAAATCTATTCATTGTAGGGTATCATGTTCACTTTCAGTTTTAAAAGGCTAGCTGATAGTTCACAAGGAAATTTAGACACTTGTCACACTAAGCATGATGTCACTGAAAAATAACCTCTGTGAAGTACCTCCAAAAACCCCTCAAAATCTACATGACTCAAGTAAGAGACATCCTACATACTCATCTAAACTAAGTGTCTCAAAATGGGTTTTTCTGGGTCAGCAGGTTTGTTGCATGTTTATATCTGATAACTACAACATTATTTCCTTACTTTAAAAAGCTGTACAGTCCCTGTTTCTAAAACTGAATGAGACACAACCCTTTCCATTTTCTCTACCAGAATTATCAGCTAAATCATGAAATACTACTTTTAAAAGTTGTAGCTGTGGAATCTCATTGAATGCCATGCTTCATGCTGGCAAGCTGCAATTAATATCTACGTGTGGTCAGCAGTAAAATAAATTTGACAGGCTGTGAAAGAAATTCATACTAGTTCTGAAGAGCTGTCAAAAAAAATATGACCCATTTCATAATGACTAAAAAGCTTTTCCCCCCAAACACCTCTCCCTGTAGATCATTGGGAAAAGCTGTGGCAAGCTGCAGTTCTGACTCACAGATAAAAGTGTGAGAACAGGTGCTGTAAAGACTGGTATTATCTTTCAGAAGGGTGAATTAGTATTTGATGCTCTTACCACAGAGATCTCAAAATGTTTTTTAAAAAGCTAGAGAGTAATTTACTGTCATTCTCCAGTGGATTGATAATGGACCCAGGAATAGCTTAAATTCATTTATCTTGCTTAATACTCACATGACAGTAGAGAGAAAAACATAATTTAAATGTGCTTTTATTTTTTTCCAGATGGCTAACTCCACATTTGTTGGTAATGATGGAGAGATAATAATGCGAGAACAGAATAAATAGGAATTCAAAGAACTAAGAACCAGTATTTACAGACATCAGCAAGGAAGACAGATAGGCATAAAATATCCAAATCTTCTGTCCATTGTCACAAGCCATTTTAAGACAGACTTTCATTCCTACTTCTCATTGAGATGCATCTACAGACCAGGTGGCATCTTTTTTTATAAAGCAAAATAATGTGTGTCTGGTTGCCATCTCTGGATTTGCATTCTGTCACTCCGTTTCACAGCCTGAGTTCCTGAGCCAATGGCAGTGGCAATCCACACACATCAGCCTCCTCCAGAGGCTTTGTTTAGTCCCATTTGTCTGTTTCCCCACTCCTTTCTCCTTGCTCCCTGCAAAGCTACGTGAGCTAAATCCTGCTCACAACCCTACTTCTGTAACTCTGCAGTTGCCCACTGGAGGGACAATTTAAAATTCGTACGCACTTGTGACCATCTGTCCACCTTTGCTGGTCCAAGGCTGGTAATGAAAAATGCTGCAACCCCCAAAGGAAAAAGTAACAAGCATTGAGTCCTCATTAGATTCTAGAGGTTTTCATGGAGTTCTTTCCTCGCAGATCAAAATCCACAAAACTCTACTGCCTTTAAGGGTTTGGGGGTTTTTTTGGTATTTTTCCCCCGGTGCTTATCTGGCGGTGTGAGTGCTGTGGGCACATCAGGAGGCTCCTTTGAAGATGGAAGGCTCAGCTGGCGAGCAGTTTAAGAACATGTAGAGCCTTTTCACTGACACAGGACACTGCATTTGTCCAAACGTACGGCGTCTTAATCACTAATTGACTAATTATGCCAGCAATGCTCAAGGTTATATTAGGCCTAGTTTAAGTGTTAGAGCAGCTTTTCCACTGCTGAATTTACACCTCTGCCACAATATCATTATTGGGATCCTCTGTAAAGGCCTAAAATCGGAGACACAGTTTTCAGCTTACCATGGTTCAGGCATGGAGGTCACTGTGCAAGGCAACAAACTGGGACTTGAGCTGTATCATTTTCCAGTCAGGAAATTCTCTGTCTTGGTAGCAAACTTCCCAGGGACTTCAGCTGTATCATCCTGGTACCCTCCCAACATCTTCCCTGATCTGGGACATTGAGGCAAACCTGGAGATAAAAAACCATCCAAAATCCATCATCTCTGCCACATCTAGCACAGAATCTGGATTTAATGCTAAACCTAAATAGCATCCACAGTCTTTCCAACTTACTGGCATCATGTTGTGGCAATATTTTGAACAGAGTAAGGATCTTCTGAGTTTTATGTGCATATAATTTATTTCCTACTTCCTGACTCACAGCATGAGGAAATTTAATTATATTACTTGAACACGTAATTTAGCTTTTAAAGCCTCAGCACTGAGGTGTGAGGCTCTCAGCTTCTGTCAGTGAACAAATCAGTCATGGGTCATGCAAGTTCCTCTCCCCTGTGGCATCACATCAGCCACAGCCTGGAATTTCATGGAGAGCCTGGACACTCATGACAGCTTGCCAGACACAGAGGCTGGGGCAGATGGCTCTGAGATGAAGCAGAGCTCAGGGTCGCAGTATTGCTTGGGGTGCATTTAAATTAAATTGTCTATTGGCTCCCTGACAAAGGCTAGTTTTCTCCTTGGATTACTCAAGCAAAAAGAAATATACTCTGTAGGGACCTAAAGGAGTGAAAATCTGTAAGCTAGGATTTCATTAGGAGAAATTGCTGCCTCAAGAGTGTGTCCTCAAGACACTGTCTCAGGAAAGTAATTTAAGGGCTGTAGAAAGCTCTCTCTGTGTAAAGTATCTGCTTATTTGGGCTACCACCAACCCAGTGTTCTGCACTGGTAATTCTGTGGTGGATGCAAGGTACCATACTGTCAATTAATAGCAATTGATTAACTTTGCACATAGTTTATAACAGCAGCATGTGCAGGAATATAGATTTTACAAATATAAGCTTTCAGGAGAAAGACAGCCTGTCTTATGCCCTCCACTGTGTCAAATTTTCAGGAAATTGCTGTTATAGTTCCCAGTTTATGTAATTTTTTGTAATTATTATCAAAATGAGACTCAGTATTACATACACACGCATTTTACCTCAACACTGAAGAATGCACATAGCTATAAAATGTGTGCCTGGGGTTTTTTTCTGTTTGTGTTTTTTTTTTTTCCTTTCTGGATTCAAACCAAAACCACTATATTGTGACATAAAAACTTTAAAAGAATAGATAAAATTGAAAAAAACCCAAACCATCTATTGCCCTGATAGAAACCCAAAAAAAGAAACAAAAAAACCCACAAACAAAACCCCCAACCAAACACATAGCTGAAAACAGCCTCAGCTGTAGTAACTGATAATTCATAGCATTTCAGCCATTTTGGCTTTGAAAGTCACTTTGAACACAGAAGTCTGCTAACATTCATGCAGCTGTCTCAAAGGATAGTAAATAATCTAAAATTGTTCTAAGTAGTGAAGACAATCAGATTTATTAAAAGGACATGGGGTACAGTATTAACGGTAACTCTGATAATCTCTGCCAGATTCAGTGCCTTAGCTTTTTCCTGTTTATGAAGGCCTCACTTCACAAATAATATGTATTTGCTTATTTCTTTTTGTGTTTGGTAGCAGGATTTTCAGAATTTTCCCCATGCTACTAAATATAATATCTTTTGGTAGCACTAAACTCTCTTCCTGAAGCAGATTTCCAGCAGAACATCAAATATAAACTAACAACAGTGCAGAAAAGCCTCTCATGGCAGGCAAAAGAACATTGCAGCAGCTTGTCCATGTGATCCTCCTCGTTTCTGTAACTGAGGATATTCATCATCTTGACAGCCACACTTGAAAGATCTATAGTTTCTCTGTCAGCTACATGTCTCTGGAGCATGTAGAATGATAAAATGGTTTAGGTTGGAGGGGACTCTGAGTCACCTAGTAGAATCCTCCTGTTAGATCAGGTTACTCAGAGACTTATCCAGCCTGATCTTGAATGTTTCCAAGGATGGGGCATTCACCACCTCTCTGGGCAACCTGTTCCAGTGTTTCACCACCTTCATTTGAAAATGTCTTTCTTATATCTCAGTCTGAATCTACCCTCTTTTAGACTAAAACCACTTAAAGCCAAACTTGTCCTGTAGCAACAGACCCTGTTAAAAGGCCTGTGTATATGACAGCACACAGTTTTCTTCTGCTTTCTAGGATATTATTGGCATATGGAATTGATGTGCACCTTTAGCCTGATGGCTGCTCCACTAAAAAAAATCTCACATCAGCTTTATCCAGGGTATTTCTACTGATGAAGATTTCACAGAAAGAAAAAAAGGGTCCATATGCCCATATTTGCACAGGGAGTATACCAAAATACAGGACTGGAGCTGAAACTTTCAGATAATCCCAGAGGGAGGGCTTAAGACACGTTTTCATCAGAAACCCAGAAAAAAATTCATGGACATGCTCAGCTGATACAAAAATCAGTTCAGGCAAGGCTGGCTGGGCTGTGATCAGGATCTTAATTTCCCTTGAAAATGTGTTTTCCTTGAAACTGAACTTTGTGAAATGGTACTAATTTGGCAAAACACTGCCTGAGAGAGAAAGAATTGTTACAATAATGCAACATGCCACTTTTCATAAGAACTTAGTTTTAGGTGTTTTATTTAGCAATTTGCTATGGTATAAAGGAACACAAAGTGTTTAAATCGATTTGGTTTCAAGGTCATTTTTCTGTTTAGTATGAAACTTAATTTGGAAATCTGAAAAACCCCAGACAATCAGACTTTCCATTCTCTACCTCACTTCTCCTCAGATGATTTGTGTTATGTTTTTCTAGGCTGCTTGCTTTCTTTACATTGATTGGTGAAAATGAGAATTTATAGAAATTGCCCATGTCACGGTTGATAGAAATCATGGTGTATGAGGTGCTTAAAAGCCTTTGAAAAATCTGACTCCAAGTCTCTATGGAATAATGTGGAGATGCATGTAGATAAGATTAATGAACACAAGTTGGGCAGAGAGAAAAACATAATTAGGCTGTTTCTGATGTTTATCAGAGAGGAAGGAGCCATGAATGAAAAGCAGGCATTTAATCAGGGTGGAGAGACGTGCTCATAGCTGTAGCTCGCTGTGAGCAGACCTTTCCTTGCTCCTTTAGGAAGCTGTTTGTTGGGAGCCAGTGGGAAGCCACAGGGAGAGGAGGCCCATACGGAGCACACCTCAGCTGCCTGGGTGCTGTGCCAACACTCTGTGGCACTTCTGTGGTGGGGCTGTCAAAGGGAAGAAATGGAAACAGAGGGTTTGATGTATCTGGTAGTCCCACGAATGCTCCCCTCTCCCATGGGGCTTGGAAAGAGGATATGGGAGCTGAAGCACCATCATGAACTGCTGGCCTTTCTTAATTGCTGGTGGCACCACTGGGAGTCAGCAGAAGTGGAATGTTGAGTACGCTGGTTTCCCCACTGAGCACCACACTGTGCCTCCCAGACTTTGGGTCATGACTTTGGGTTTTTTTTTTTTCAAAAACATGTAGGAAGTGGGAAAAAATCCATAAGAGTTTCCTTCCACTCTGAAAACTTTCACCCATCTTGTCAGCCTGGGGCAGTCCATAACACCCCAAGAGGGGAATGAAAGATTCAGGGTCTTGAAAGGACTCAGTACAGAGCAGAAGAGTGGACTGCAGACTAAATCAACCACAAGGATGGTTCCAGTTAAGTATTTGACCCAGTACACAGAAGCCAAGTTTGATAGCTTTTTTAGTATGACAGTAACTGAGCACTGGCACTGTTTTCCCAGAGAGGTTGTGGAGTCTCTGTCATTGGAGAGTCTCAAAAAGCCATCTGGATGTGATCCCAGGCAGCTTGCTTAGCAGGAAGGATTGGACCAGATTACCTCCATGTATCCCTTCTCGCCTCAGCCGCTCTGTGATTTGTAGTTCCTCAAGATTATTACTGATATTGTGTCCACTCGTTGTTTCTCTGTAGGTAGCACAGCAGACTCTCCTTCTTACAGCCTCGAAGCTGTCTGCTTACATCTGAAGCTGCTCCTAAGGCACAGACAACCTCTGATTCAGTAAGGTTGTCAAGAAACTGTGACCTCAGAGACAGCTTATGGCTAATTTCATAATACTGCATTTGCTCTAACAGCCTCTTCACTCAGGGGGGAGGAGATAGTATTTTCACTGTATTTGTACTGAGTATCTGTACAGGGTGGCCCACAGACAGAAGCAAGGTTTGGCTGCTTATTCCCATCACCATAAACTAGATGAAATTAGCCTGAGGTGGCTCGCCTAGATATTATGAAATTGTTATTCACTCTTTAGTATAAGGCATCTGTTTTAAGTACAAAATAATTACAAGCAGTAAATTCAAGCCACTTAATGTCCTTTAGTTCTGGGTTTATACCACCTTAACAATAGCTGTAATGATTTTTGCCTTCTTGGTCACACTCAATTTGATACATGGATGAAAAAAAGTCTGAGCTCAAAATGCACATTAATGCCACGCAACCACTGTGTTTGGGGGCACATCCTGGTGATGCCAAATGTAGGTGTATATTGACACAAAGCATTTGGGCAGTTTTAGTGCTGCTAACAGACCTTAGCAAGTGAGCAGAGGGTGCAGCGAGCATCACTCTGGCAGTGTTTTATAGTCAAGATTGCCCTGAGATGGGAGGAAGTGCTGAGCATTTTAGGCCATCTCACACTGGTAGGAGAGGTGGACATCGAGGTTGAAAACCAGCCCATTCCCCCAAGTCCCTTCCTTTTCCCCATTCTCATTAACTGCAAACTGCCATTTAAATATCTAACTCTTCATCCCCTCAGATGTAAGTAGAACAGCTTCAGGAACTGCCACAGCAAATGCAGCCTTAAACACACAGGCAATAAACATCTGGGAAATATGTGCAAGCATCACTCCACAGCTTTGGATTCACAACACTTTTCCCCCTCACAGACATCTGCAAGGCTGAGCCTCATCTGGACAGGGTAGGGGCAAGCATGTCCTATCCAGGAAAGTACATTGGACCAGCAGGAAGGAGGGCAGCAGAAAGATGGATACATTGCACTCTCCCAGCTTCCTGTGGCGTTAGGTGCTGAGAGAGGGATGGCAAAAGGTGTCACTGCTCAGCTAATGCACTTTCAAAAGGCTGTACCAAATACTTACACTTTTTCTGATGAAGTACCAAATATTTACACTTTTTTTATTCTTCCCAGATACAGCTTGTTTATCTGAAGACAGCATGGCTCAATTCAGTCCTGATGGAATTACAGTGGCTTCAGTTGGCTTCAACCTCTTTATAACCAGGCTAAAACTGTTCTTTTATTCCACATTTTCTTTTTCCTAACCAGCCATCACTCCATTGTCCTGGCTTTTAACACTTGTAGCAAACCAGCAATTGCTGTCTGAAGTGCTTTTGTTGTCCATTTGTAAGGGGTGACCTTCCTTTTCTCTCGGCACAAGTCTCCAGATGGAAATGTAATCTTTCACAGTTGAGTGGCTTTCAATGCACAATTAAAGGCAGAGTGAAAAAAGTTAGCACTGCTATTAAAGCTGCTCTCTGTAAACAATTACTTGTCTTAATAGGGATTAATATAAGAAATAAGCATTGAAAGAAAGTGAAATCACTGCAAAGCCTGTCTTGCAGCTGTAATTTCTTTCTGCAAATACAACTGTGAAGCTACTAAGTCAGGCACTCTTCACTGAGTAGGTAATCAACAGAGTGAGTGCAGAAACAAACTACACTGGTATCCATGGGAAGAAAACCTGTTTTTTTACTTGTTGTTAATTATGAATACTGCAAATATATGCTGACATACAGAAAGCATATGCTATAAGGAGGTTGGTGGCTTTTTAGCAACAGAAAGTTTACATAAGACTTCAAATAAAGGACAAACAACTAGTGTGTGCAGAACACTAGAAAAAAAAATAAGAATAAGCTAGGTACTAACTTTTATTTGGTGAATTTTAAAGCATAGTCAGTTCATTAGGAGCCACAGCAATAGAGAACTAACTACTCAGAGATGCACTAGCATAATCAGCTAGATTAAATGTAACCTTTTGAACCACTAATAAGATTACATTTCAGTGAGCTAATCAATGCAATATTGTGATTACATGGAGTTAAAATAGATTTTTAGAATAGAAATCAGGCCAGTGATTTAGATGGAATTAATAGTCTGCTTTTCCTTGTTTTTACATTTCTTAAAATTCAAACTCAGTGCTAATAGCGTTACAGAATCCTTTCTTTGTTATATTATGTCTATTTATTTACCATGCACCGGAACCATCTTGTTAAGCCAAGTGAAGTGACAAATAAAAATCTCATGCTTTGTTGTAATGTGTGGAAAGGGGACAACATCTGGGGAGATGCTTGTCTCATTTTGCTACAGGACACCAGCCACACAAAGATGCTAATAACGAAGCAGCACAGACGAAGACTTTAAATGCTGAGTGCGCACCTTGCAATCTGTCCAACTCCATGCTCTGGTGACAGTGCTGGCCTGCTCTGTTTCAGAGTCACCTGTGTCTAGCCAGAGGCTATTCACATTCCTCAGCTTTTCCATGGAGCTCAAGAAGTAGCTCTGAGCTTAAGAGATTGGCTCTGGACTCAGCCAGCAAGCCCCACTGAGCTGTGTGGCTTCCCTGAAGAACATGCACGTGGCCAGTCACAGCACTGCCACCAGAGAAGCCACACATGCCACCTGCTACAGGAACATCTCTGTGTGCTGAGCACCTGGAATACACAAATATAGTCCATGTCATGCAGTACCAAATGCTTAGCAATAATTGTGAGGTTATGTGACAGCAGCTCATCTGAACAATCATAAAGGCCCACACACATCATCCCCAAACCTGCTCCTTTTTACCTCCCCAGCCAGGCTGTCTCCTGACTGCCCACTGCCCTTTGAGTAGTTTATCTGATATATAGATATAGATATAGATATAGATAGATATAGATACATAGATTTTTTTTGTTGTTGTTGTTAAATCTTGTCTCCCTCAGTTTAAATAGTGATTTTTTTTCTGGTGGTACAAAATCAAATATTGTGCTCTAAGTGTAAGCAGATGAAATCTGTTCTACTTTCTCATCTCTAAAAGAAAATAATGTATCTCATGGATCTTGCTTCAATCTGCCATATACCACTGCTCAAGGGTTTTATTCTTCTCCGTCAGGTTTCAGAATTTTGTGCATTCTGAGGTGAGAGGACAGGATGCAATGTTTATGCAATTTTTAAAAAAATGTTTCTCTTTAAGAAAAACTAACAATTTGCTTTTTAATGGTCATGGTATTTATGGTACCTTGATTAGGTGTTCATTTAAAATAAAAAAAATTAAATCTTTGGCACCTTGAGCCCAGATCTCTGGGATGGAGAATATCCTGTTTCCCTGTTTTTTAAGAATCTTTTTTCCCAGTTCAATGCTCAACTAATTATTTCTTTAGGCCAGAGAAGCCTCTTCTGCAATCTTCATTGAAAACTGATGCCAACTGTGCTGAATTTCATCTCTCTCTTTACACTACAGCCCTCTTCCATTTTTTTTCCCTCTATGAAACTCTTCCAATTTCCTTTGCATGGCTATATCTGCCTGAGCAGCAGCAATTTTTACTTTATCATTATTCTATAATCTCCTAATATCCTTTTTAATATCCCTCTAGTGCAAGTTTTATTATCCTTTTTACTAAAATAAATAGCAATCAGAATATTATTACTATTAAATTTTATAAATAATATACATTTATAAATTTATAAATTCTATAAAGAGAATAAGCAGACAAATACAATTGAAATAAAAGGTAAATGCCATTTTTCAGGCAGATTAGTGTGACATTCTTGCTGTCATCAGCCTGCATTTCTCCAAATTACCAATCTCCTTCAACCAAGAGTTCAGGTTAGGAATCCTCTCCCCATATATGGATGGTCAAGGATTTTGTATTGTTCCTCAAAGCAGAGAGGTTGGAATGGCTTTCTTTGCTCTGTTTGACATGCATTTAAGTATACATAAAAAGCACTTACTGGGTTTTCTGGTAAATCACAGAAGCTCAATATGCACTGTGTGCAAAATTCACACTTTTCCATCTATACCCAGCGAGCAGCTTCATGGTGGAATAAAACACTGTCTGCAAAAGGCATATTCAGATCATTTTGTTGTTCTCTTGTGAGCTCTTCATAGCAACTGCAGAGGAAAATAGCATATTTACAGAAAATAATGGTATTATATTGATGCTGTCTGAAGAGCTGCAAAAGATCTGACAAAGGTTGAATAAGCCATTGAAATGCAATTTTTCTTTTATGTTACCTGTTCAAAATGCAAATTGCGCTTGGTTAGTTTTACATTTGTGATGCACCTTCCGCCTGGAAATATAATTTGCTCAAGAGGTAGTTAACTTCTGTGTAAAAAACAGAAATTTAAGTCTCTGAGTGAAATGGATCTATTTACATGATATATTTACTTCCAAATATGGACTTATTTTTTTATTTTTTATTTGCATAAGCATTGTAGATAGTTCTCTGTTCAAAATGATTTAAGAAGTCCTCTTCTTTTTTTAAAATGTATTTTTTCCCAGACATTTATTTTAAGGTTAGAAGGACCTCTAGAACCTTTATTGCTTAATCAGAGCACATTAAAAAAACCAAAGAAAATGCCTAACTTTTCCTGCATTCTCTTCTGGTTTTCAATCAATGACAAAACCCCAGGTAACTCCTTCCTGTTGATCCCAGTACAACGCAGTGATAACAGGGCACAGCTTGAGTACAGGACCATATCGACAATTTTGGAAGCATGATATGCAGAAAACCAAGGAGAGTCTGAGTCCATACCCCAGTCTGTCTGCTTTTAATTTGAGCCATACAGAGTTTTGCCACTTATCACTGTCAGATCTTGCAGCCCAAATGCACGAGTCCATGCACTTAGACCAAATTACATCTTCAAAAAAACTCGAGGGACCTGCTGTGGAGTAGTCGGGCCATAGTACAAATATGGAGAGGGCAACAAGCACTGGTACTAAATCAGCTTACTATTTTGTTTCCTGCTTTTAAATAATGGAAAGCAATCAAGAAAGCACTTCTGGTTTTCTATGGATGAAAAATGAATCCGGTATCACATCAGAAAAGACAGCAGTTCCAGCAGGGTCTGCTATCACAAGTTTGTCATCAGCACCTCTGGTTGGCAGGTGAGTACAGGAATGATGGTGAAGCACAGGAGAACAGTTTTCTACAAAGAAACAGCAACTATTTATTTCTAGTTACACCCATATCTTTTTGTCTCACTGCAGTCTTCTGAGCAAGTATTTGGAAATTCGCTTTTCTCAAAATGGCACAGAAGCAGCAGATCACTCCTTCAAAGATGAAAAGAAAGTTCTTCACAATTCTGCATCTAGAAATTTTATGAAGAATGGTTTATATATCAACAAATTTCTCTTTTTTTTTTTTTTTTTTTTAACAGGTCACAAAGAAATCAGGTTAGAACGTTTAGCCAAATTTGTCAGCTGCACATTGCCTCATACTACCCTGTCCAGACATTTTTGTTTCCTTTTCTCCTCTGCTCTTACTTCCTTTGAAACAATCCCTTGCACTCCTTTCTTACTTCATAGAAATTTTCTTTCTCAGTATTTTCACTGTACCTTTGCTTGAAATTTTACATGCCTGAAAGCAGCCCATGAGCAAAAATACCTGAAAGAGCATAGCTTATCTAGCTAGCAAAATGAAACCTAGAAGAGGGTAGGATTTTTCCTTAGGAAAATTGCAGAATGGTAGCTGCTCCAAATAGAGAACACTGTTTAAACTACTGGATAGTACTGGCAGCAAATCAAACAGGCACCAACCAGTTATAAATGGATTTCACTTAGGTATTTTGAGGGTTCAGTGCTGGGTCTGCGCTTCCAGAATAGTCTTCCAACAGGAGCATGAGGACAATTCACCAGAGTGGTTTCAAAACAGTGTTACTACCACTGTAGTAAAAGGTTCATCCTGGAGAGGTGTTATACCAAATGACTGGAGGTCCTCTCCAGATCTATTAGCTCACATTACCAGTTGCCCAGTTCCTTTTCCTGTACTGAAATTTCCTACGATTCTACATGAAAATTCATGCATTCAAACAGAAAAGACAAATAAAAGCCTCCACACTTGCACTTCTCCATGCAGCCTTAGACTGGCCACATGCACCAGCCTCCTCAGTCACAAACTGGAACTGGTGGTAACTCTCCAGTGTAGCAACACTTTGTTTTCCCTAGGTCTGCTTTCCAAAAAATAAAATGCATGAATTACACTAAAATACAACAGACAGTAACAGAAGTTTTGTAATACTGTTGTTGTTACCTCACAAATTCCTGTCTCTTTTTGTGAGGCTCAGAACATCTGTGAGTCAGTTGCTTACAGAAGGTAATTAGCTCTTGATTAACACTTACACCTAATTTTATATAATTTCACATTTTCTAGTTTTCCCAGCTTATCCTGCTCTGATTCTTTCTGTAATGAATGAAGAGCTTTGTCTTACCCTATGCTCCTCTCAAGGGAAGCATTCTGGTGCTTTTCTGCAGCTTGGTTCTCAGACACATCCTGTTGCACTGTTCTGCATACCAGGGTGACTCTTGCTAGGGCTGTATTTCTCCATGTACACAGACAAAAAAAAAAGCACCTTTGCTAACATATTTTCAATGAACTTCAAATTAAGGCAAGAGCAGCCCAAAACTGCTAAGTGCTCTGAGGACACAGTAGGGGCTTGACTGAACATGCGTGAGGCAACTGGTGTTGTACTTAATGGTGACTAACCCAGCATAACACAGGTATGAGTTCAGAGCTATGTATATGTCTCATCTAATGGATGTTTCTTTTTTGTTCCACATACACCAGCCCAGCACTCTTCTGGCTTCTTAGATGTCACACTTCACACCTATGTGTGAAGTAGAAAGCTCTTGGAAAGTTCCTATCTATGAAAATATACCCTCCCTCAGAAGAAAGACTGAGTTTCTCTCTTCAGCATCAACCACCTTATCTGGCAGCATTCAAATACATATTTCATTTCTCATTAAATTTTTATTACCTTTGGAAATCTGTAAAGCTCCTAAACAGGTTGTTTTGAAAATGACTGAAGGTCACATATTTGGCTTGACGGCTGGAATATGCTGGAAGAATCAAGTGTCAAATCAGCCATCAGCCTCTGCAACATAAACTTAGTTTGAATTTTTGCTTTTTACTGAAAACATATGTTTGGGGAGAAGTCCTGAGGCTAAATCACGCCTTATCTTTAGATTTGCATGCTTTTATATATTCAGACAATTAAACCATAAACTCTCAAGGTACCAGGAAAATCATCACTATTGGACTAGAATATTAAATATCAATCTTGGTTAGCTGGTACCTGAGGATACAGCTCAAGCTTAGTCTTATGGGGATACACTTACTTCTGCCTATTGTCTCACTGTATTTGTGTGTGCTTTATTTTCCATTGGCCACAATGCCCATCAGCTTTCACAGGAATTACCACTGCTAAGAGGTGGGTGATGACAAATTGTGTAACTCTGTCACTTCTGATCATACTTTACCCTTCATAATGTAGCTAATGAATGCTGACCTCGTAAGTCCTGTCCCTATTCACTGGTTCAAGGTAAACAGCCTTTTCCTTTCACACTTTTTGTCAAAGCCTTTCTAACATGCTTCACACACAAAATATTTTGCTGCCTTTCTTGAAACAAGAAAATCTTTGCTGCAAAGTTAGAATGACCTTGATTTTTTTTCCTGCTAAGATTACACTCCTTGCAGGTACTGCTTCCCTTTGAATGGTTTGTTCTGACTTCTGAAGTGATTTTACAAGGTCTTCTTTATCTCTTCATCCCAGACTAATTCATTATGAATGTCTACAGCCTGTCTCAGACCTTGTCAGTGCTTGTACTGCAGTGTCTTTCCCTGCTGCTGCCATTGCAGTTTGCTGTATGTCAGGCAGCTGTTTCACACCCTCCACACCCCTGGCAATCTTTCTGCAGTAATCTGCTAAATACTGCTGACCACCAGGTTAGACTGGCTCCAATTTATGTCAGCCATTTTTTGCTTGGCTCACTGCTGATCCTTATTACAAGATAACATGCAGTAACATCAGCAGAAATCTTTGGTCGGGTCACAATGTCATACAGTAAAACCTTCCTAGCACTATATTTTTCCTTCCATACTGGTAATACCTCAGGTTGGACAGATGAGGTGGTGGGAACCCTTTAAAAGTGAAACTTCAAAGAGCTGCCTGTAAATACGCACTTCTATAGTCTAAGCAAGAAAAATTACCTGCTTAGCCAAAGGAAGATATAAGCTTTTATCCCATCAGCACATCTGAAATATTTTTTTTTTGTGCTGGATGGACATCAGTCCACTCATATTTACAGTACCTCTGTGTTAATGACACAGTTAATGTCACAGCTTTCCTGCAAATATTTCACTAAGTCCTTGACATCAGAGCAGACCAACATCTATGTTGCAGTTTCTTCTCTTCAGTGAGGAAATGTCCATGTAACCCTGTCCTAAACATTACAGCAAGACAAACAAGTCAAGATTTCATGGCCTTAAGAGCCAGCTGCCAAAAGCAAATCGTGGTGTGTACAAACCTGCTCCCATTTCAATGGCACTGGCAGGCAAAGCCAAACCTCTCAAGGATCCTGTTTCTCTGTGTGCTAAGCTAAAAAAGACTTTAACACAACCGACAATGATGGCATGTCAGTCAGTCTGATTGCTTTCTCCCCACATTTACTCAAGGTTACCTCCCAAAGTAAGGATCTAGATGGGGAAACATTACAAATTTTAGACTCCTTAACAGCACTGACAGCCTGAGTCATCTTTTCCAAAGGAGAGGGAATCAAGCTGGGCTGTGCAGTGACTCATTTTCAGATGGGTACCCTTTGGCTGTATTTCAGACAGGGGAAACAGCCTACTGAAGCAAGCACAGCAACCAAAAGAGACAGTCCTGCCCTTCTCCCCAGTTGCTTGTTTCCACACTCCTTCCTTGTGCTAGCACAAGCTTTTATGTGAATATTCTGCAGTACTGAGAAGACTGAAAAATAAATCTTTTCATTGGTTTTGGCAAGGCTATTTTTCAGCTCCCAGATCCTCACATGCCGCCTGACTACACAAATATTTGTGCTAGGCCAAAGATGAGGCAGGTTTGAGGTCACAGAAACTAGAGCCTTCCTAGCTGTAGTAATCTGCACAGACTTTTTAAAGCCAGATAATTCACCAGCTGTCCTTTGTCAGCAATGCTGTTTCTCCAGGTGAGAGTTGCAGGCCCTGTTCCAAGACCTATGCCACACCATGACACAGCCATGCAATACTGTCCCTTTGGTCTTTCCAAAAGAAAACTGCCAGGAGTAAGTGACCTGCCAACAGCAAAAGAGCAAGAGTCATGGGTCTATGAACAGCTCAAATGACAGTTTCTCTACACATTGAAATGAGATTTTCTAAGATGCATGTACTTTCACAGAGTAGCCCTAATTGCTTTTTGTGCAGGCTGGTGCTTTTGCTCTTTTGTTCTGGTAGGAGCCCCTTTTAGGAGAGAATGGAAAAAAAAGAAAAATAAAAGGAACTTTGAAATCTCATTCCTGAACAGCTATTTCATTCTGGTTTTGCTATGTCTTTTCCATTCCTTGGTGTTCCAGCAGTAAAAGAGCAAAACGCAATTACACTTAAAGTAAAGCTGTGAAATGAAAACAATTGAGAAAGCAAAATAGAGAACAGCAAGTGGTCTAGGAGAGCACATCTGGCTCTGCCCAGGGAACACAAGTACCCTGCCACTTTGTTAGGCTCATGATGACTGGGCAATTGAGCAGCCAAAACCACCTGAAAATGACAGACTGTGGGTACTGTTAAGAGCAGAAAGTGCCTTTTTGTGTGTAATCACTTTAACCTCTCCTGGTGGAGGTGGGATGTCTGTGTGCATGGATGCTTCAGTCACAGCTTGAGTGCCAGTGAAACCAAGGAATGGAAAGGACACTGGTTACAGGGAGACCCTAACAGGTGCTTCAGACTGGATGATGCCTACATTTAAGGCACATGACTTGTACTCTGTCTTAATACAAATACAAGATGGTGCTGAACAGTACAACGTGTCTAATGAATTTAGCTACTTGTAGCCTTACAAGCTTAAGATGAAATAAGGGGAGCCAGTATTGTTTTGTTGAGTCTGGTGCTCAGCTGTTTAGATAAACTAACTTTCTCCATAAACTACATGCAGAAGTTTTTGATGGGGTTTTTGGTTTTGTTTTTTTAAAACTTTTTTTAAAAATAATTTTTTCCTTGACTACTAATCCTCTAATGTTTGGAGACAGGTGTTGAGAAAAGTGCCCTAGTGCAAGACAAGCTATGATGTGCTGGTGACCTTCATCCAGCTCCCTAGAGCCTCTCTGAGTCTGTGATCATCCATTCACTTAGCAGATTCACTCTTCATCATGGACAGGGTTCATCCCACTCACCTTTAATCATGAAGGTATCTTACAGAAGCCATTTCTCTTGTCGTCTTCTGTATGGAGAAAAAAAAGTAGTCTCCAATTAGTCATAAAAACCAGACCTGTAAACAGAATCAGAGTAGAGTGAAGTTGCAAATACTTAAAGCTCTTTTAATTCAGTAGAGGCTGTTTTGGAGTTATTCATCTATGAAATTTAATGCTCTGATTACTTTAGGATTTGCAAGTTATGGAACAAAAAGTATTTTTGTTTTTTGTTACTTTTAATATGTTGAGTTCATTTTCTGCCATTAAAATAATGCAGGACTTACAGAATAAAGCCGTATATTTACAAATTACTGTACGATGTTGATTTCTTGAAAAGCCATGGCTCTTTCCTCACTGCTCCCTCTATGATTAATTTATATAACCAGATTTTTGACCACCAATATTACTTGTTTGTGCCTCTAGGCAATGAACAGATGCACCTCTCTTTTAAGCAATAATATTCTTTACAAGTGATGGTTTCTTAGTTCATTTGAGTCTAGAATTAATCTCCTGCAAGAGCAAGGAGAGCTTTGTTTAGCTCTTCACAATACAACTGTCTTCGGTTGTAGCCTCGTGCTCGTACAACGAGTCCAAAGGGGTTTCCTTTGTCCTGATTTCCCAAAGGGTGTATGAAACACTGACCATTATTCTAAGCTGCTTCTGCACTGAGCATCGTACTGGCAGGTGTTTACAGGACCTTCAGCCAGATTAAAAGAGAGAAGATTTGCTAATGTTGCACTTCCAGGAAATCCTTCCAGCTAAACATCTTTAGTCATAGCTAACCTTACCATACGTGAAGACTTCTTCAGACCAAATTTTTAAAATTACTATTTACTCAATATAATAAATATTAATATAAAACTAATATAAAAATAAAAATATTACTATATTTTTAAAACATGTTGCTACTTGTCAATAAGACTTATCATGCTGATTTTTTAATTAGTGTAATTAATGCACTCCAACTGAAGTGCAATTAACACCAGGAACTTTCAAACTGCTCTTCTTGCAGATAAAATCAATTATCAATGTATAAATACATTTTATACCTATAGTTGGTCTTCTAACAGGTAATAACTTTACCCCACAAAGAGTTTTTTCTTCATTCTCAAAGATTAGATACTTTTGGCAAAAATAACAATTCAGCTCCTGTATTTAAGGTCTTAGGTGCCTTTTCTATTTATCCACAGTCTCAGGAGTGCTTTCTTGTTCTAGCAATTCCTTTACACATCCCAAAGCTTAAATGATTTCTTTATTTTAACATGCTAAGTACTGGGCTGGTTTTTTATTGTTTGGTTGGTTGTCTGTCTTTTTCTGAACAAAGAAAAAATATAATGAGTCTTTTTGGTAGTCAGAATGAGCCACTTACCCCAGTCAGACTGAGCATCTTGCAGCCAGATTGTCTCAATTCACTTGGGCTCTGTCTTCCTCTCTTGGCACAGTGTGCCATCATCTGTGATGCATGAGCAGAATGACATAATTTTTCTTAATTTCACTTAATTTTTTATGTTATTTATGCCTTTTTATACAAAGGAAAAGATAATGAAGGTGAAAATAAGGGATCTGTTCCAATATTAAGCAAGTGCTTAAATGTGTGTGTGTATATATATATATATATATTTCTCAGATTACCAGATCCACTTTTCCCCTATATTTTAAGGGAAAAAACTAGATTTGGTGACACAGAATGAATGTGGAGAAGACCATCTTCAAAGCCGACAGAGGAAAAAGATCCTTAAACTGGGAGGACAGGGCAGCAAACACAGCACCAGTTTTGAGCCCAGGACCATCACCTCCCTTGGCCATAGCTAACACCTATAATACCCCTTGCAAAGTTATCCGCAGCATTTCCCGACGGCTCTCGCCCCTGGCTGCCGGGCTTGGAGGAGGACTCGGGCTGGCAGAGGGGAAAATGCGGTGGCCAAGGTGGCAAAGACGGGTCTCAGGGCTCCTTTCCCCGCCAGGCACCAGGTGGCGATGCATGGCCAGCGAAGCCCAGCGCTCCCGGCAGCTTCCCCACGGGCCGTGCTCCCGGCCTGGAGAACATCCCTGGGGCCGGCACCGCCCTCCCCCGAGCACCTCTGATGGTTTGAAGTACGGCACAATGTCGGGAAATTTCTTATGAGCTCTCCCTCTCCCCACTGCTCAAGGAAAATCTCTACTTACCACTGTGAGAGCTGGCAGATTCTCTTCATAAAGGCACAAGATTTATTCCTGACATTTGTATCTCACTTTATTTTCCCACCTATTTCTAAAACATAAGCAGACAAAATCATTACTAAATACAGCGATTTTTCCTGTACGCACCCTGTCTGAATATTTGCATTAAGTGCGTACAGCTTCCTCGTGAGGGGAAGAGGGGGGCAGGCACTGATCTACCTCTCTGGTCACCAGTGATAGGGCATAAGGGAGTGGCCTGAGTTGTGTCAGAAGAGGTTTAGGTTGGATAGTAGGAAAAGGTTCTTTGCCCTGAGGGTGTTTGGGCACTGAATCAGGATTTCCAGGGAAGTGGTCACAGCACCAAGCCTGACAGAGTTCAAGAAGTCTCTGGATTCTCAGGTACAGGGTGTGATTCTTTGGACACTCCTGTGCAGGGCCAGGAGTTGGACTTGATGATCCTTGTGCGTGTCTTCCAACTCAGCTTATTCCATGACTATGTAGTCCTTTGGGCCAGCTGAGATGTGGCACTAAGAATATTCATGCCTAAGAATTCCTTTGGATGATTCAGTCATCTGGAAGTGACTTGCAACAACCAGAGGTCTCCAGTACTCTCAGATGAGCTGCTTAGATCATATAGGGCCACCCTTCCTCCCCCAAAGGAGACTTCCTGTCTGTGCTCTGAAAGCTCAGTAACACCTCAAATCATATTCCCTAAGTTTGGAAGACATTTGAGCAATAAGCCCCTCTGAAAAAAAGATGTAAGAATTAAAAAAATGTAAATGCAGATTCCACCTCTATCTACAATTGAGGATGCAATTAATTTTCTATAGTCTACCACTAAGACTTCTGTAGCTTATTACATGTGTTATTACTTATGTCAATCCTTTCCATCTCTTACAGCCCAACTACTATTTGCAATTCAGTTGAAACACTCAGAGCTGTTTCTTGGGAGAGAAGTGAGAAGAAATTTTCATAATATTTAGAAGAAAATATTATCTAAGTTAAATATGGTCCTTTTTTTCTTGCATTCTCTAAAGCAGCATGGCTCTGCAGTACTTTCATAACCATAAGCTGCCTTCAAAACCACATGATGGGTGAAATTTCAGGGTTACAAGATGAAATATTTTTGTTAGTCATTTCAGTTTTGCTGGATATAGCTCTGCAAAGAAAAATTCACACAAGATGCACAATTTCTAAAGCTGCCCTGAAAAGATTTCACATTGAGCACAGCTCTGCAAAAATGTTACCTACCATTAATAAACAGTTGACTGAAAGTGCACCTAAAACTTCCACTGACCTCTCCTGGCCTGTCACACCTGTAATGAACACCTTCTACCAGCAAGAAGAAGGAAAGAAATGAGAAGTGATGAACTGCTCAAACAAAGAAAGTCAGAGAGAATTTCAGGGCACTCAGATATGATAACAATAAAAATGTAGGTAGGTTTATTTTGGCATGAAGAAGCTGTGACTAATCATGCACAAAGGAAGCCTCTATAGAGTGGGAGTTTGAAGTGCAGGTGGGGAAAGAAAAGGACGACACCAGGAGCAAGAACATTAACATGACAGAGAATTTATATTTTCAGTGTCTGTCTGGGTTTTCCTTCATGATGCCTCAGTCTGTGTCAGTAGCATTCATTAAATCCAGAAGTTGCCACAATGGCAAACTTGTACCTACCTTGAAATTTTAGAGTTCAAAGAAGAATGAGCAGATGCTCATTAGATGCTGAGAGTTTAGATTCGACTGAAGAGGAGGGGGAGGAGGGAAACAAGCCCATTATCTGCCAAACCTACTAACAGAGCTGTATTCACAATTACAGCTCTACTTAAAAGAAAGCCCAAACTCTTCTCTAGGTCAATGTCAAAGTAACTAGTCCAGGAGTATGCATGAACTCCTCCTGAAGTCTGTCCATGCCAGCATCTGGGACACCAGAAGGTACATGCAACTCCTGGGCACTGTAAATATCATCGTGGAGCATGAAAACACAGACCACTGCAACATTTTACCTCCTCAAGTTGCGACTTCCTGTTAGGTCTTTAAATTAATTTGTTTTTGACTTGGAAGTAGAAATTTGCTTGCCAAATGTACTGTAGTCTTACATGCTCTGAAGACAATGAAAATTCCCAAGTTTATTTTACCTTAAAGAAATGAGTTTCATGTGCCTAAACAAAAGCAAGAGTTACTCCCAAAAGTTCAAACCTGCTTGTCAGTGGTGGGTTGTGTTTTGTGGGTGTTTTTTTTAACCTCAGTTGAAGAAGCTCACTCTCTTAAGAGCAACTGGGCTTAAAACCAAGACCCAGCCTATTGGCCTGGTGGTATTGAAGTGGCTGGCTTGGTACATAAGCCGCTAAAGGCAATTTGTCTCTAGATCACCTGTGTAGAACACTAAGGAGATGCTTCTAGGGCCTGGAAATCCCAGAAGAGGTGAAGAGGGCTTATTCTGTGAGCCTCATCTGCATCTGATGAACACTCATATCACAACTCACTCTTGGTGCAACCTGAGAACCAACCCCACATTTTCAGCATTCCCATGACTGAAATGTAACAGAAATGGCCAGAGAAGGCCTGAATGGAGGGGGGTGGGGAAAGAAAAAGTTCTCAACTGTTAAACAACTGTTGGGAATTAGCTGAATATAGCATTTTTAAAAATAAACCAGACCTGATCTTCTAAGAACTCTCTGGAGGGATTTCAGCTCAAAGAAACAGCTTGAAAATATAATAAGTAATAATGTCGCAGGAGAGAGAAGAAAATATTTAGCTTTTTCAACAGGAAATCATCAGCCAGGTAACTGCTGCAAAGATAAAACTGGATACTGTGTGCTGAACATCACAGAAGGACACATCATTGAAATTTGGGACTTTATACAAAGAACAGAAAAGGAGGGGACATCCATCCCCTGTAGATTATTGATTAGTTTCTTGGCAATGTCTGCTCTGCATTGATAGTTTAGAAGCATAAGCCCAGCTCAGCTTCACAGGTGAGACCATGCAGGGAAGTCAGGATTAGGTGTTCAAGTCCCTCCTTAGATTATATCAGGCTCATCAGATTTTTCTACTGGAAGACTGTTCTTCATTTGTGCCTAGAACCAAAATGAAAACTACCAGAAGATGAAGAGAAAAATATGTCCTGAGCTATGAAACAAAGAATATGTGAAAGATGTTCTTGCAGGTCAAAGCAACCGGAAGCAGGTTTTCTTGCTCTCTTGTGAACATTCTAGTCTGAAAAATAAAATTATATATTCAGTCATCGTTATCTGAAGAATGAGAATATGCAGCAGTTTTACATCATGGAGTCAGCAGAATTCTTATCCTTAAGACTAAGATTTTCCCTTGAAATTTCCAAAACTATATGAATGGGTCCCAAATTACGCAGAGTTCAGTCCTGTGGCATTTGAAGGACTTTTCTTGACATCAACAGAGATCAGTACTGTTACATCTTTGAGTCCTATTTGGCTCTATAGCTGAATTCTTAACATAGACAAAAAAAGGTAAGTTCAGAGACATATGAATGTATCCTGAGGCTTACAGACATATTCCTCAGCTGTGGAAGAAAAATAAAAGAAGAAAGAAACTAAAACTGCAGTTCTCATATCCTTGTAATTTTCAACAGAAAATTTGAATGAGGATCATCCATCCCCACTGGGCAATTTCTAAGAAAGAATCTGTTTAATTGTGTGGCTGTTACACCCCATATTGCATGCACCTAAATTAAAGTAGGAAAGCCTGTATGTTATAGTCCAACCTAACTAGTGGTCTAATCAGTGTATCATGCTATTGTAACTCAGTAATGAGTTGTTGGAAAGATTTCTCTAAGCTGTATAGAATGGCCTGGAAAAGATCCCAGTCACCTTACACATCTGCGAATGTCACCAGGAAGAGAGGAATTAGATGTACAATGCTACTGTAAGAAACCGTCAATATAATTTCCAACAGTTTTTTATTACTCTCACAATACACAAAGGTGAATAATTTGCAGTGAAAATACAGGGACTGTGAGTAGTAACATTTACCTCAGGAATATTTTTGACAGATACCTGCAGCCTAGCTGCAGGAAGGAAAACCCAAATTAAGCCATTCTTCAGAACTACCTTTTAAATCAAAGTCAAGCCTGCTAGGCATGAGTCGGAAAGATTCAGAATCAATACCGCTGCGTCATGTTTGGAGGTAACTGGTTTGTTTTATAAATCTCTCTGCAAATAAAAAGCTATGCCTGATATGTCTAAGACTGTGTAAACATTCCCCATTTGTGGCATCCAAATTCCATTTCAAGCGAAATAATTTAAAATGCTGTCTGCAGAAATCTTACAACAAGTAATGAAGAATGTAAGACTGACATTTCACTTCAGTACAGTTACTTTGAGATTTTGATTTCTTGAACAATCTTCTGGGTACCTGGGTACCTAGTTAATGAATTCAAGGTTCAGAACCTGACCACACTCTGCTCCTGCCTCTAGAGTAATAACATCCTGAAAGAGGTGGACATAGGGCTCCTAAAAATGCCAGTGTTCCCATGAGAGAGCTGGGATGAGGGGCTGGAAGTTTTGGGCTGCTCTGAAGCAATTTGTACAGCAGGGATGCCCATGGGACAAACACACCAGGGACTCCCTTGCTGCCTCACAGACATCATGGCCAGCAACAGGAATATTATGGAGCAGCTTTGAGTAAAATATTTACTCAGCTCTGGAGCAGCTGCTCAGTAACATATTTTGCTTCAAATCTATTGCATTCAGGTGCGTCTGAAATAAAGTTTTCTTTGATTTCTGGTTCACAGATTTCTGCTTAAAATATAAGAATCAAATTAAAAGAATCAAATACTGTCTCATAAACAGTGGCTCCTAGCTGTTCAGTGTCTCCATGTGGTACTGTTCTCTAGAATAAAAGTTTATGTGAGGACAGTTCCCATTGCCTTTTGCTGGTGGATAAACAATAACAAGGATGCTGGGTATGGCTGTATTGCAGCTTGCTTTAGTTCCAAATAGCATGAAGTAACTGCAGCCTTAACATCTGCACAAGAGAGAACCATACACAATTTTGCCAAAATCAATCAATGCAAGAATCTTTAAAACAAGATATTGTTTCTGTTGAAGTGGGAGTAGAAAGAACTCCAGCTCTGATCCATCACTGCTTTCACTCAAATAATGTATTAATTTAAAAAACATTGCCTGCAGCAATCCTTAGCAAAGCAAAGGAGGAGGAAGAGAATGAATTTAATCAATGGGTTTTCCCTTACGAAGAGGCTGGATTGGTAAACATCTACAGGGATCACCAACAGGCACGCTGCTACTTTCTTTGCTTTTTCTGAACTGTGCCCTACCCCTGAAGAATTTCAGCTTCCTGCTTAATTGCATCTCAGTGAAAACTGGCACCATGGCCACAAAGGTGACTGGGGAATTGTGTTCCTTCCTGTGCTTCCCAAGCAGCAGCTGCAAACTTGCAAGTGGGCATCCCCTCCGAGTTATGGCTAAGATAAATATTATCTTGGTGTTTAAAGCACAGGTTCTGAAAGTGAGATCAAGCAGGCATCTGGAGCTGAGTTTTCCCCTCTCCCACCATCCCTGGCACCTACCATTAATGGTTTTTGCCCTCGGAGCAGCTGAGTGGGCTAACAGTCATCCTCTAAACAGCAGCAGTAGAGTGGAAATATGGAAAAGCAGACCCTGTTTCAGAGAGGAAACAGTGAGGTGGTGTGATTTCCATTTGCTGTCCTCTTGGGCACTTTCCAGCAGCTCTGCAAAACTACTCTCACCAGCAGGTAGAATTTGGCCAGTGGCAAGGTCACAGCACCAGTGCCTCAAAAGAACTGGAAAGAACCCTTCTCCCATGGGTATGCCCAATGTTTTCCAGAGGTATTTAGATATAAGATACTAGTAGTGCTCTTAATCAAAGGCTAGCTTTAGCCAGTTCAGGGTGTAGAACGACATTTCAGCAGAACATACTCCGGAGGTCCTGGGAAGCTGGATTGCAGCCACTTAAACAATTTCTAGGATGCTGTCAGTCAATGCAGCAGAGACAATGCAATTATGCACTAAGCCCAAGCAGAGGTCAAGACTGGGCTGCCTCTGAAATCACAAAACCAAATTACAAACAAAGCCAGTGACACATGCAGAATGACAGCTCTTCTGCATCCAGTGAGTACCACTGCCCCATCTCCTCTTTAATTGAAAACTGAAAGCCTGAGAAAGAATCCCTGAAAATCTAGACGTTGAAGTCTCAACATTCAGGCTGACTGAACAGGTGGGAAGAGTGAGATTGGGAAATCACCTTTCTCATGAAGTTGCTAAGACTGCCCCAGTACACAGTGTGGTGCTCAGTCTCTCGTTACCAGATGGGAATTCTTGTGGCCTAACACTCTTCCTGTTGCCAGCAAGAGAAGAGGCTCCTACTGCTTGTGCTCAGAAAACAGCCTTCCTGATGAGCACCTGAGGGCCTGACCACAGTCTGCTCTCCAGAGAAAGTTTTAACAGCACAGTGCCCCCAAACAAACACAATTACAAGTGAGTAGAGAAGGTCTGTGGTGAACTGCGTCAGTAATTGCTGAGAGATACTGCAGCCAGTGAAAGCTGCTGCCATGTAACACCCTTGAAGCCAGGAGGTGCCCGGACCCCTAAGCAAGAAGTTGATTCCAGCAGGAACATAGCCCAGTGCCTTTGGTGATGATTTCCTCCATATTTGGAGGCAATTTGGAGGTGTTATTTTGAGTAGTGATACAAAGGACTAAATGAAATATTCATCTCCAAGTGCTTTAGAAAATTAGCTCCATAGGCATCTTTGGCATGATTTACGAGATCCAATAAAACTTTGGTAAACATTTGTTAAATTATATAAATTAGAGGTAAGGAGAGAAGTTGCAAACACATTTTTGCTCAGCCTTGCCTCCCTGTTGACAGATGTCTGTGGACTGTGATTCATCAATACTGTTTTGGGGTTGGATTTACTTTTAAGCCCAGAAGCACACTTACATTAAATGAACAACTTTGCAAAGCATTTGCTCCAGATTTTCCAAGAAAAATTAAACTTGGCAGTTCAAGTTACCCTGGCTGTCGGATAGCCTACAAAATGTTTTTTCTCAAAAGCTTTTGCACAGCTAAGAGTGGTCTTCGGGTTTGTTTACTTCATTACAAAAGGCAGAGAGGGACTGGTAACATCACTCTCATATCAAAATGTTGCCAAGAAAGAGCTAATACAATTTAAAGAAAATGAATCCAAGAAGACATTGCTTTCATTGTTAATCCCTAAGCAGGAGCTAAAAGGCTGGAATAAACAGAAGGACATAAATATGCTGCCTATGCTTCAACTTGCTCACTAAATGTTTACTTACCAACATTGTGGGATACAAAAGGGGTTTTAGGGTGGGGTAGTTTTTCTCCCATTTCATTATTCCTATTAATAGTTTAATTGAACATCTGGCTGTAATATAATTGTATTAATCCTAGTTAAGACATTTGCAATTTGTAATACTTTGATGTAACTTAATTGGTTAAATTCACTAGATAATGTGTGTACCTTAGGCTGAAGATGGAAAGAAGGGGAAAAGAGAGCACATTGGACTCACTGCAATGGGTGAAGAGAAAAATCACCAGATGGATAATATCTAGGGAAAATTAAGGAACCTTAATATGACACTGTTCTTGTGAATGAAGGCAAATACTCCAAACAAAGAAAATTATGAGTTTGAGAAAGAAAGCTCTTGGTTGGGAAAAAAAAAAAGATAAGAAATTCAGCTTTCAATAGAATGAATAACACTGTAAACTGCTGCAGGCTTGTCACTAGGAGAAAAGCAGCAAGTGTGTTTAATTAAAAATGCTTCTTTTTCATGTAAGAATGTGCAGTCTGGGCTGTGTCAACATGCTGCCTGCCTAATCTGAGTACAAAAAGAGCTGGTAGCAGTGAGATAAAGTGCAAGCCAATGCAATGGTTTGGTTGTTTGTATTTTTTTCTTCTTTTCTTTTGGTCTTTTTTTTTTCTTTTTTTTTTTTTTATTGTCACTCTGCCTTGTGGATTTTCTTAAAATTCACAGGCATTAAGCAGCCTCACCCTCATTTTCAGATCCATATTAAATTGAATCATTCATTTAGGAATGGTAAAACACCAGAAGATGGATCTAGATGACAAAGGGAGCAAAGACATCCCTTTTGAATATTGAGATATACTGGACCCAAGAAGTTTGGAGTGCTCTTGGCCTGAAGACCTATGAATTTTTCAATTTATTGCAAATGGAGTATTTGAAGAATACAAAGGAGGGTTGTGGAGGAGATATGAAAACTCTGTAAGGCTCTCATATGCAGCAGATACACAGTACACTGAATGTTTTTCTGATCTGCAGAGGAAGCAAATTTCTATGCCATATTCAGGACTCTTACTAACCTTTAAAACCACTTGGAGGAAAACAGAACATGACCTGAAGGTCTTTGGAAATGTTGGAATGGACTCTAATGAGTTTTGGCTCAGAGTAAGAAGGTTCGCACTGTGCAGAGAATACCCAAACATGGAATCAGTCAGACTAGGGAAAAACAAAACAAACAAAGGAGAATTAAATTCCAGAACATAAACACACACCTCCAGCATATTCTGACAAACCTTCTCATCATTTGGGAATTATCCAAGAAAGCTGAAGAGTATAAAACTCAGTCAAGCTCTATTCATTAAGCACCTTTTAAATTCCTCTAGTTGGTACATTTCTGTGCCAAGGATAGGACAAATAGTTTTCACGTTATAGTTACTGCTAGGAAATAAAGATTTCGATTGTTTGCAAATTATGGCATCCATGTTCTGCAAATTTCAGATTATAATTTTAGTACTATGATCTAGTTTGCTTTCTGCATGTACCTGCTTGTCAGGAATAAAAAACTAAAGTGAAAAATTGTATTAATACAAGCATGAGAGACTTCAATTCTCAAATGCAATTACAGTGACTCAAAGCTGAAGACCTGGAGCAGAACAAATTAAATGGTGTAAGTACTAATGCTTTTTCACCTTCTCTACAAAAAACAACAAAAAAGAGAGAAGAGTTGAGGGAAGAAGTTCTGAAACCCCTGCTCAGTCTCCAATGAGCCACAGTCAGGAGCAGCCCAATGTGATCAGAGCCCAGAGACTTCCAGTGGCAGCAGAATCAATAGGCAGTGTAAAGCCATGTATACATTAATGTTAAAATTAAGAATAAGACTGTAATCTTTCTGGTGGCCAAAAGACAGAGAAAACGGCTGCATATATTTGCATCTGCAAAAATATCCTTAATTTAAAACAAACAGAATTCTTTTCCCCCTGCAAATTAAGGCAGCTATTGCTGACCTTACAGCATCCCTGATTTATTTCCCTAACAATATTTTATTCCTGGTAACTTCTGTCAAAGAACTACTGTAGAAAACAATATGGGCATACAAAAAAATGACAGAATCAAGTATCTAGCTGACAAAGAGTTTAATTTCCTTTTGGCTCCTAAACAGAATGCCGTGAACTTTCTCCAGCAAATGTAGTTTGAAACAAATAAACAAACATACATCTATTGTTTGACTATCAAGGAGCAGTGTTCATTTATATCCATTTTCAGGAGAAGCAAGAAATCATCTGATGTCTTTAAGATTCATATGAGTATTGTAAAAACTTATACCTGGGGATACCACCCAGGACAGGAACTGGAAGAAATGCATTATATATTAATTCTGGCATGCAAATTCAGTGAATTTTCCTGTCCCAAAATTCAAAGAGAAAAAGGAAGATGACCTAGGGAAATTAAGTTAACATCAGTCCCAAGCAACTTAATGGGGAAAGTAATACAAGACTCAACTGATAGCCAGTGAAGGATGTAATTAATGCCATCAACACAGTTTTATGGAAAGCATCCTTAGGGATCTATGGTTTGTTTAATGGAGAAAATTACAGGTATGTAATGTAGTGTCGTATAGTATACACAGACCTTGCTGAAGTACTCAGTTAATCTTTGCAGTGAGTTCTGATAAAAACTGGCTCAAATAAATAAATTTGATGAATTGACAGACTGGCACACACAAAGTTAACAAACAACCATAACTGAAATCACATTTTTTCTAGAGATTTTTTTTGCATTGAAGTAAATTAGATCTGATATAGCTCAGTAGTTTTCATTAGTGATCCAAAAGTATTTTTAAAAACATTGATGATCAGATTTTCAGATGACAAAGATGAGTAGAATGAAAATAGTAAGATAGACAAGCAGTCATAGAAAATGACAGAGACAATCTGAGAGCGATGAAACTTTCATTTTAACAGGTTTCAGTGCAAAGCCCAAAGTATTTAAACACACAGATTACAGAGCAAGCTTAGAAGACGACAATATCCATCCTGGAGCAGCAACTCAAGGAAGGTTGCCACAATATTCAGAAATCCCATCCTGAAGCCTCTGTATTGTATAATGGTAAAGCAAGTCCTGCAGTAGACTTCAAGGGCCTGAACACCTTATTACATCCTGCACCAGTGCTTCATAAACACAGAACAAAAGGCAGCATCCCTTATCCCCAGAAATTAAACAGAACAGACAAAAGAGATGCAAATTTACTGACAAGTGGAAACAAGCATTCGCATATTCCTGTAGCAACCACCTGGATCTGCTACAGATGCCAATTAAAATAGCAAAACAGGTAACGAATCAAACCTCACATGGGGAAAAGGGTAAGCATGACAGTCTGAACCCTGCTGCATTTCTCAAGGTGAGCAAGAAAAGAGAAACTGTGCAGACACAAAGGTCCCTGAAACAAAGCCCAGTGTTTGAGCCAGCTGAGGCTGTGTGGTTCATGGCATTACTGATCCTGGCTTCTGGAAACGTCTAGGATCATGTGCATAAACAGCAATAGCCAGCTGGACAAGGATCAACTCTGACAGAAACAGCAGCAGGTTTCACAGATGGGAATGATGAATGCTGAGAGGAGGTTTGTGGACTAAATGCATTTATATTAACCTGCACTCCACTGTTTTTTATTTCTGCACCTCCAACCCCTCCTTGGCAAGGTTTCCCTGTGTTGTTCTCCAGGGAAAGGTGCAGGAGCTAGCTCTGATCCTGACTAAACAGCATCTTAGCAAAACTACATTGGGAGTCTTCAAGGTCAGCTCTCAGCCACTGGCTCAGTCCTGGCCCTGGCAATAAGTCAGAGCAATTCAGGCTTGTTCTAACCTGTGACATCCAATTAGGACCAACAAGGGACCACTGACCAGCAGAGATTTGACATCTGTATGAGGCACTTCCTCATCCCTCTCTTACTCATCCTCCTAACATGCCTTCTCCTTGGAGTCCTACACTACTAAGGTATGCTGGTAGTGCTCCAAAGGCCATCTTTATGAACATAAAGAACAAGCAGAAGGATCAGGCATGAATACATTTTACTATTTCAGGAATCCTGCCTGAGGGGTGGAAGGCAGCAATGGCCTCTTCCACAGACAAACTTCACTGTGAAGATTTGCCTACAGCACAAGAAAAGATTGTGAAAGCTGCTGTCTTTGGAACAGCTAGCACAGTTTTTATTAAACAAACTCAATTTTTGGTCAACAGTTCTTTGCTAATGCAGCAATTCCTGTCATGCCACACATACCAGTGGGAGTTTGTAGCCTCTATATTAGCTGGAAAACAGAAAAAAATACTTTTGCCACCTTTTACTGAAAAAAACCACCAAAAGATAAGAGGCCAACAAAATCTTCACCTTGGAAAGCAAGAATATTTGCAAATTCTTGTTTAAAATCTGTACTCTTCTGTTTCACAAAGACCCAAGTTGTTACCTACTTCAGGCACACAGAATACAGTCTATGGACAGTAGAAGAAAGCTGCTGCATTGTAAATAGGGTGCCACAAAATGCCTCCCAAACACCTAGCTCTAGCCTTCATTGGTGTCAGTGAAGTCAGCAGGGCAACACTGTGTCAGGTTTGTCTGGAATAATGTTTTGAAGGTGCCTTATGCAATCTTCCCCTGCTGGTGATAGCCACTTAGGGGAGGCACAATGCTGTCCGTGCTCATTTCTTGGCCCAGACATGGGAAGTGCAAAGGCAAAAGCACTGTGTCCTCCTGGAGAAAGCTGAACCCTGAGATCTTCCAGAACTCTGCATGAGAACCCCTCATCCCTTCTCTAGACATATGATTGCATATAATTCAGTGAGAGCCCCATATGTGACAAGTTAAGGACACCAACCTGTGATACAGATACCAGTCACTTAGATCTCACAATACTTGGACTTCTAAGCAGATGACAGATCAGAAGATATTAGTACTGATGTCAGATTTTCCTCCTCCACTAGAATTAACGAGGTTCACTGACACCAGCCCAACACCAAATCCAGGCCTATGCCAGAGCTGAAATATCAAGTGGGTTTGAGGCCTTTCCATAAATGTTGCATGAATGTATTTTTCTCAGTCTGAAGTATGAGAAGCCTTAACCAGGCAACAATTAGCCACAGTGCCAGTGTCTGCTGTAGGCAGAAAGCAGGAATGCCTTTCAGCAGACAGGTGACCAGCTGAAATGCCTCCAAGGGAGGCATCACCAAGCTCTGCAACACTTCCCTTTCCTCAGAGACATGCTGAGCATCTTCCCGGGAGAGAAAAAACTTTGAGTTCCTGAAGAAAAGTTCTGCAGCTTTGTTTACACCTGAAATTTAATATATTCCATAAGATCCATTGAGCTTCAATAAATAAAACCAGGTGATCATTCAATTTCTTGAACATTTCCCTTTACTGTGCACACAGACTGGTACAACGCATTCCTTCCCTTTCCAAGTGTTACAAGGCAACAGCACGTGGTAACACAGATTCACCTTCAAATACTGTGGGAAGTAAACACCTGCCATTACCCGATTCCTGGTAACAGGGTAGCACCTGGCTCTTCAAAAGATCTCTCTAAAGTAAACAAAAGCAATAAGCAAATTTAGGTATCACTCACCAATACAATAACCCAAAGGAGCAATTAGAAAGCATTCAGGGCATGTATTTATGACTGTACAGCACCTAGAACAAGAGAATTATGAAGCTTGATTAGGCTGAAATCCTTAGACACTGCCACTCAACAATTAATAACCATATTAATACTAAGAATCAAAATATAAGATGACCACGCTTCTATGGAAATATGAGAATATGGCAAACACTCTCCTAAACAGCAGCCAATAACTGGGAATGGCAGAAAGGAAATGAGCCTAAAATTAATTACTAAAATAAATAGAATTTCTTTAAAAATGGAAGGAAGAAAGCCTTGCTTACTCAGGCATTAGGAAACAGGTGGATTAGTGCTGGTACTGATCTTTACCTCCAATAATAACATTTCCAACAGCATAGTTACAAAAACGATGGGAAGAAGAAAAATGAAGCAAACAAACAGAAGGTATATAAATACAGTTATTAATCTAAAATCTTGTAAAAGCACAAGCTGTCCTATAAAAAACAATGTGGCATCCTTTCCTGGTTTGAAAAGGAAAGCTCTACTACAATGTATCAAGATAAACAATTTAAGTGCCAAAAGACCACAAAAGTGCTATTCTTCACTGAAAATTTATACACCAGCCAATGCAGGGATACATCTAGAAGAGAAACATTTAGAAAAGGTCCTCTTTGGACTTCCTTTTATCACCACATTCGCATCTGGTAACTTCAAATCAGACCACGTATCCCTGTGCCTCAGTCTGCATTTCTCTTACCCCTAAGGGAAGGCAGCACCTTTCCCCAGGTCCTGAGTCATTCCAAACTCTGTGTCTGATTCCAGCTCATGGAGGCACTTGAGTTGGTACTGAGAGTAGTTCATAGTGTTTCTATGGATCAGAGAAGAAGCAATTTAAACAATTTGTGGATAAACTTAATAGAAGGGAGATGAAGAGGCCTGGGAAATGACAGTGCTTGTTCAGAAAGCAACGAGAAAGAGGGGACAGAAATGCTTTTGCTTTGCTTTCCCCATGAAGCAGTCCATCTCCTGAGAGGTTTGTTTTCATCTGTTGACAGAAACTTGCATAAACAATTTCTCATAGGATCACCTTCCTAGAGGTTCTGTTGTGCTCAAATCTAAGAGATCTCTGCTGTTTTGTGTTTGTGCTATTCTATTCTCACAGCTTCTGGAAATTTCCTCATGTGTACTGGGAGTTATTTCCCAGCAGAGTATTAATTTTTCACACACAAAAGATTCTAGTGATTTTTAAGGCATTTATTTTTTTGTGCTCATATGTTCTTGTGCTGATTTTCCCTCAAAGCTGTGGCTGAGAATATAATTCTGTCATCTTTGTGGTGAAAAAACCCAACATATAGGGACAACAAGGACATAGCTCTGTTATCTAAATCCTAGGCAGTACAATGCCTTTTGAAATCTTGATATATCACTGCTTGAAGACACTCTTCTGAGCAGGATTCCCACTAGCATGAGGAAGCAGGAAGACCCACCTTGAAGCACACATTTTGGGCACAGGTACCCCCACTCAAAGCAGTGGATTCAAAAGCTCCACTCTTCCTGGATTGCCCTAGTCAGCACCAGATGACACAGAACACATGCAGAGCAGAGGAGCAGGCTGGTCATACAGAGATTTAAAGGATGTGGAGCAGGAAAATACACACATAAACAGTACCTATACACCAACTCCCCACCTTGCCCTGTGTAGAAGACTGCTGCACACAGCCAAGAGCTTTGCAAGCTCACACGTGAGCAGTTTGGTTTTAAAAACAGATGCCTAATAAATTACATACATCTCTATTCACATCCCAGTAACAATTTGTACTTTGCCCACGGACAGTATGTATAATTACATTAATAATAATTTAAATGCCAGAGGTTATGGAAACCTTTAGTAGAATAAAGTCTTATATAGCACAAGAGACACAGATTTATGGGCAGAAAACTTTTCCACAAGAGGTAGGGGAAAAAATGGATTTTTAAAAGCAACTTTTAATTTTTCATACAAAGACATCACCATCAATAAAATCAGTTCTTTGCCTTGATGCAAGTTCCCTTGGAGGCAGACTCCATCACTTCACATTGGGTTTGGAATTGTGTCTGAAGCACTAAAAGAAGATTGAAGACTTACCTGGAGTAAAATAAACAAATTGAAGTACAAAGCCTGTGGGTATCTAAATGCTGTCGGTTCCTTTGAAAAATGTTACGCTGTATTAGTAGAGTGGCAGGCAGGTCTGCTTCTCATTTCATTGCTCTGAATTGTCTAAGTACTTAAGGGTCATTGTCTAGGAATATTTTTCACCCAGGACCAAAAAAGGAAGTACCCATGGGTGGTGATTATTGAGCACAGAACAAGATATCATTCTTTAGTACGTAGAAAAACTCAACTTCCAAAAAAACCTGAAGCTGAGCATCATGAACAAACTGCTGATAAATGACTGGATCTTAATTAGAAAAAGCAAAAAGCCAACACTGAAATATATGTTTTTAAAAAGAAAAGAAAGGAAAAGAATGATGACTGATGCTACAGTTCTCCATATTTCAACTGATTAAATTCCCTCTTATGAAAAAACAACACTAGAGAAAAACAGATCTAGAAAGAAAAAATACCAGCAACCAAGACAAAACATCAGCTAAAGAGGGAAGCAGGAGCACCATGCCAGTGCTTTGAACAGCAGCCTGTACTTCATAGAGGCTTTATCTGGAAAGCTGATTTACCATTTATACTTTACAGGCAGTGTTCCAATAACTGGTCTAATCATATAATTCTTTTTTTCCTAATATTTTCAGGAAGCCACACAGGTTGGAAATGTAATACAGTGTCTTATAGCTTGTGAAAGGGCTGTAAACGTGAGCAGAAAGGATAAAAGGCATTTGTTTCCATCTTTTCTAAACTGAATTCCAGTCCAGGCATTGTTGGGAATTAGACACAATACCAAGAAATCTGTATTGCCTTGATGAGGCAATAACCAGAATTGACTTCTTACACTGAACTGGAACCCAGTTTGGACCTGAGACATCAAATGCTCTATCAGCAAATTTTCAATTGGGAAGCATTAAAAGGCAAATTTTTATTTCAGCTTTCCAGCCCTCTGCACCTGCTTGAGATAGAAACAAACTTGCTCACTGAAACTGGAAAAAATGATAAAAATGTATAAAGGGGGAGGAGAACAACAGTGCACCCATAAACAGCATCTGTCTTCAGAAGGGAGACATAAAAAGCTAGGGAAGAAATAATGGGTTTTATGGAGGCAATGAGAAAACAAAGATAATTAAAACCAAAACTAAAACTGTTTACCATTATGATGCCCATATAATAGCTTCCCTACAGGAAAATAAAGGAACTACATCTGAATGCACATGTACTGGGAAAGAAAGTTCTCTCAGCACCAGAAATAAGTGACAAATCTCTTTTGTTTGGTTGTTTTTGTTTTGGGGTGGGTTTTTTTTTAATTATTTTTTATTTTTTAAATTCAAATGAGCACCAAAGAGACTTGGCCTCAGCTTCTGTAGTGCTAGAAACATTCTGGTGCCACTGGCCTCCAGGCACTGAAGGACACTCAGCAGAGGCAGGATGACTGTCACCTTGCTGCCTCAGCAGCTTCTCTTTGCTTGTGCTCCCCAATATCCAAGTAAGATGGTATGCTTGTTTCTGTAGAGAGGGAAACATTTGCCCTGTTCCTCTAAGACAGTAGATGTAGCAATTAATTTCAGTTGTATTAATCCTTTCCCACAATGCTTACAAGCAGAAACATTGCCTGGCCCATGGAGCAGTGTTCTGGTCACCCTGCACTTCTCCAGCTGTCCCACTACCCAAGCTCCAATACTCATTACCCACCACAAAACATCCCCTCCAGTCATCTAACTGTATGTGGTGCAGACATCAAGCTGTTTTGAGAGCTAAAATGCAAGTAACTACCAACAGTTACACCTGTCTTCCTGCCCATTAGGAATTCTCCAATCTCCCATTCTCATGTGTTTTTAGCTGCAGTTAAAAAACACTTTTCTGGAATAATACCACACCATAGCCAAAGTTCTGGCAGATAGAATCCCTGGTCTTGTAGGCAGTGATGGACAGAACTGTACCTGTTTCTCCATCTCTCCAGAAACCCCTCTAGTAGGAGAGATGTAGGCAACCTCACCCAACACCCTGTGCAACACCTCCTAGTGCAAGACAGAAAGGCAGCTGAGAGCATAGGCTGCACATATAGCTGCTGCTGTAGGGATAGCAAAGATCCCATTTCAAGGCTAATCTAAAAACCCTTCCCTGTGCATGGATTTTTACCAGGGCTTTAAGAAAACAACAAAAAGGGGATGACTGTGTGCCAAAGGCCCATTCCAGAGTACATATAACCGTGGATATCAGGGTGTAAAGATTGCTTCCTTTTCTTTTACACTCTAGTGTTAATAATGCAGCTAAATTTAAAACACTGTGCACCCAAGGTCTCTGGTGGGAAGCAAAGCCTTTGCAGATGAAACAGCTTAAGCCAAGAGCTTCCTTTCCTACAAACCCTGTCTGAACCACCAGCTGTGTCTGCCAGAGCAAACCTTGCCTTAATTCCATTTCCAGACAATAAGGTCAGGCTGGCAACAAGACAGTTTTCGTGGAACAAGATTTTTTTAAAAAAGCGAACACAAAAAACCAGCCCATTACCCGCTCCATGTAAGCTAGTGGAGCTTTAAACCCAAGAGTTCCAGCTCTGTCTCCATGTTGCCTACGACTTCATGCCAGGGCCCACCTCTCTGCTTCTTCACCGCCCCTTCTCTGAACTCACTGAGCACATATTGTGCAGCAGATGTGTAGAGCTCCTTCCCTCCTACCTTCCAGCCACCAGAGCCCTTCAGTCAAGTGTCTGCTGAAAACGCTCTCAGAGACTCTGTCATGCTCTTGACCTTTTCTGTTGTGCTCATTTCTATACCTGTTTGCACTACTGAAATGAAATGTCCCAAACATACTTTCTGTACGGTCTTTTCCTGACTTCATTTTTGCCCCTTTCCTCGCTTTCTCCGTGATAAAACTGACGAGCAAATCCCTGGAGGCCCCAAATGCCCACAGCACCTTTGCTACATGGTTCTCTCACCTGAGGAAAGAAATACACTGCATTTATCGTCTGAGAAACAAGACTGACTATAATTCTGGTGCTCAGTTGAGAAGTATGTAATCCCATTTATTATTTGCAATAGAAGTCTGCAAGACATCAACCAAAAATTTAAGCTTCTGGATGCTAATTAGAGCAGGCTGGCAGACAATTTATGAAGTCTTCATATTTTTGACCAAATGCTTAGCAAAGATTATTAAATACAAAACAACAGCAACAATCACCATGATCATCAACCACACAAACAAATAAAACCCCAAGTCCAACAAACAAACTAAAAATAATGTTTTGGATTCTTCAGACTCTTAAAGAAGCACTTTTTATGAATTCAGCAATGCAGGTCAGGTTAAACTACATGTTCAAAACAACTTAAAGTTGATGCAAAATGCAACAAAAGCTCTTTCCCTCTGCTAAGGGCACCTATAAAACAGTTTATCTGTTTGAGTCATCTCAGTTTTTCTGATGGCATCAGAGGAGACAGCTAGCCTACCTCCTCCAGACAAACCACTAAAGCTAGCGGATGAACACTAAATTAAAGCAGAACCTATTCTTCTCTCTTGGAAGGACTTGCTTAATTTTCTCAATATTCTGTCTACATCTGTATGCATAGAATTGAGCATTTACCATTTTCCTGGGCTGATTCTCCTTCTCTTTAAGGAATAGCTCAGGGCTGAGAGAGTGTCAGAATATTATGCAGCCCTTGTCACTGTCAGTATTATTTCATACTGTTTTCTTAGCAACTCCTGCTGAGATTCATAAACTGTTTGCACATAAGGATTACTAATGAAGTTTGGTCTCATTCTTCAGCCCCACTCCAGCCCACAGTGCAAAATATAGCTCTACTTTGGATTTAGAGGACTGACTAATCATGCAAGATACCTATCATTTCTCTGTGGAGAAGGCAGCAGTTTTTACAAGAGGATTCTTGCCTTTTGCCCCTTTTCTCAGCTCTGTATCAAGACAGAAGGACTATTCTGTGGACAGGAAGATAATCAGGGTTCTAATCAGAATTTCAGAATGGGAAAGGTTGGAAGGGAGCATTGGCGAGGTCATCTGGTCGAACCTACCTGCTCAAGCAGCGTCCCCTGGAACAAATTGCACAGATTGCATCCAGGTAGATCTTGAGTGACTCCAGGGATGGAGACTCCACAACCTCCCTGGGCAACCTGTTCCAGTGCAGGGTCACCTATACAGCAAATCAGAGCCTTCAGTCCCAGGGGAAGTATTAGCAGGTTTCAATACCCTATTCTTTAGGAAGACTGCCCACCATTAAGAGGTAAAGAATGATTGATCTAGTATTTATAGTATTAATATGGGAGTAAACATGCACCTTAAAGTGCTGCCTTAACCTGAATTTCAAATTTTGGTACTGAGAAAATGCCCTAAATTCCAGTAAAATTGATGATGACACAGATCTCTTGGAAAACTTGGCTAATGCAAGCTTTCACAGATCAGGTAGTTATCCCTTCCAAGCTGTATTTTATAGTCCAAAAATACTTGGTGTTAATATTCATCCTCTATTAACAATATCAAAGCATCATAAGAAAAGTCCTGCTACATTTTCACACATTTAACAATTTTCAGGTTTAGGATCTTTTTTTCAAAAGCCTTTGTAGATAAGAAGTGACAGAAAGTTTCAAGATAGGAAATATTTGTCTGTGCATCAAATATTTGTCTGTGCAGCCTCTATGAAAAGCACATCTGGAACAGAGAGAAGAAAAAAAAGTCTTGCAGAAAAGCAAGCCTCTAATAAATTGGTTGCATGTCAGAATCTGTCAGCAGTGTGACTCATTCTGTGCTCGTTTCTACTGCAACAAATTATTGCTTTTCCAGGTTTGCATTTTCTCACTCACTGTTTTGCTGCAGCACTGCACGAAATAACCCAGCACTGAGCACCCCACTGCAGGAGTGCCACATGCAGTTCACCATTAGCAACATAATTCTGGCAAAGGATGGATAAGGGTGGTAGTGCCATGCATGAATAAAGCAATATTAAACAAATAAACAACGTGCAGCAGCAGGCGGATTCAAAACAAAGGCAGGCCATAGTTACAGTAGGCTATTTTACACTGAGGTATCAGGCTTGAGTCCTGCCTCAGTTTACTGCCATCAAGCAGCCACTTATTTTCCTATTTCTAAACATGGTAGTGGCCACCATTGTTCTGAGAGGGTAGATCCAGATTTTCAAGCAAAGAGAGCACACCTACCAGCACGTAAGGGCAGAGAAGAAAGCAGAGTATCACTGTCTCCCTGTCCTCCCTTTCCTCACAACAGATCTTCTCTTCAGCATTTCTGTTATGCTTGCTCAGCTTCACTACCATCCTCTCTGCATGTCTCCTCTGTTCTAGCCTTTGCATGGTTGGTGCAAAACCTAAAAACCATTCCCTAGAAGCTCCATCAGAACACTGTGAAGTATCAGTGCATGCTGGACTTTCCCCAAACACCCAAGATTGCCTTGAGCTCCAGCATGGGTAAGAAGAGAAATTGGGAGTACACAAGACATAAAAAATAAAGGAGGCTTCTGGTGTGAAAAGGACAGACTGGAAGACATCCCTTGCTGGGCATTTCTATATTGTGTCCAGAGACTGGAGGAAAAAGAAGTGGCTTCACTCCCACACCTTCCTTGGGGACTTGCCACTGGGTTTTTAACTTGCTGAAAGAATAAATTAAAAACGCAAATCAAAAATGCATTTCCTCACCTCAAAGCACACACCCTCTGTCTCCTGTAAAATGACTGTTGAGGTAGTCCAAGGTGAGTGTGACAGGGAAGAGGCTTCCTGAAAGTCGGAGTCGATGCAAGAAATATGAATTCATTAAGATAAGATGAGATATATCTGGTACAAAGTTAAATGATTGGTTTTAGAATGGAAGAAAAGAGGTATGTTCTGTTTCAGCCATTCTAGTAGATGCTCCCCTCTGTGTTACAGTCTACCAGGGACAAAGGATAATGACTTCTAGTCAGTAGTAATTTAAAAATCAAGAGCAGTCTCCATGGTGTGAGTGTCCAAAAGTACCAGACAGGCTGCAAAGACAAGAACCTGCTCCCAAGTAAAAGGAAAAAGCAAGAAAATCTTCCTAATCATGTTCATTGCGCTGACTTCTGTCCTGACATCTCTAAAGCTAAACACCTGTGAGGTCAGATTTTTAAAAGTGTTTAGAAAAAGCTGCTATTTAAATACAGAGGTGAAGCATTTAGGTGTTAGCACAGTAACCCTGACTCCTGGAAAAATGCTCAGACAAAAAAAGTTGCATCTAGCTGTAACTTTGATATTTGTATTTCTGCATATCCACCAGCACACAACCTAAAGGCTTGACCTGGAAACTCCCTAGGCTTCATCAGTCTATTCAGCTGCACAAGACACTTCAGACTGCATCTGCACATTTGCCAAAGGAAGGAGAAAATGGTAGAGCAGGATCAGCAGTCAGGCAGAGATGAGCAGGCACCATGATCCAGATGCACTCACTGCCTTGCCTCAGCTGGAATTAATTTTACACCATTTTGTCACTAGAGTAGCTGGAATATAAACAGCATACTATTATCTGGTGAATCAATTGTTCAAAGGTCTCAGTTCTAAACAGACTGAATGCTCCTCAGCTTCTCGTCTGGCAGCCTGAATGGCAAATTTTCTTTTGAAAAAGAAAAGAAAGCAACAGGCATGTTGGTGCGACAAATCAGATTCTCATTTGGGTTTGGTGGTTCTTTTAAGCACATTTTAATAAGAATCCATTTGAAAACAGAACATAAATGATGACATATGAATAACATTCTTGGTAAGGTTTTTAAAGTATATGTAGACATGGCCCAGAAAGGTGATGATGGTTTTCGAGACACCCCAGCAGCAAGGTTAGACTCAGCATTTGGGGGGGTCATTCATCTAAAATAATAGCAGTGATAAATCTAAAAAACACCAGAACGTGCTGGGGGAGGGAGGTAAAGGAAAGAAAATCTTGTGGTGGCATCCTCACAAAGTGAGGAGCATGCTGAGTCCTGGCTTATCTCAATACCTGACGTTTAGCTGCCAACAGTACTCTTCAGTTTTCCCACCCTTTCATCAGCAAATGCAAGAAGATTGCATCAAAAGGTCAGGATGCAATCCCCAGCAGGTCAGTCTACAAGCCAGGGTTTTTTTCCAATTGATTCTGAAAAACAATTTCTTTCACCCCCAAGTATATGTGATTGGTGGCAAATAGGGGACTGCTGCCATTTAAAACAAAAGTATTTCACAGACTTTCTCTGCAATGTTGTTTATTTGCATGGCACTGGGAATATGCCAGATGTTCTAAAAAGCCACAAAAACTCACCTCCCTCTTAGCTTTGTAAATAGTAGTTTATGCATTTACATTTTTTGTTTCTCCAGCCTGGTATTTTAGAGCCCCTTGGCCCAATCATGTCTAGGGCCTGATGGTACTCTCCTTAACACCAGCAACAAATAATAACTGAAGCCCCTGGGATTTCTGAAACTACTGAGAGGTGAAACAGGCTTCCAACCTGTCCAGAGTATTTACAATCTCATAAAACCCACAAAAAGGACACCAGCAAGCTGGCTGATAAACTGTACATGACAGTCACAAACACTGATATTCCTACAACCAGCATCATTAAAAATGGCACTGGAAATAAAACACTGTGTGAAACTGGGTGAAAGCCAACAGGAAAGTGATAGGTCCCTCTGTGCTTCAGCAAGCTTTTCTCAAGTGATAGGTGAAGCCTTGCATACCCACAAAAATTGTAGCAAGTTACTTTTAAAGGTAAATATGATAAGCATCAGCAATGAGAGAGGCAGAAATCTGATGCCCAAAAGCAGAAATGTGAAGCAGGAGGAGGAAATTACTTATTTTAAGATTTTTGAGTAGCAAGGTACTGTGCAAAGTGGAATCCAAAAGCAATAGCAAGGTGACTCCCCTTCTGGAAAAGGCAATCAGATTGACAAGCACGGAAATAAAGTACTTGGAGTTCCATGAGCAGATTAATTAAATCTGGCCTCTGAAGTCTGGCTGACTTTTAATTGTCTCTATAGCTGAACATGGATTTTTCCCCTCTGGTGCATGTTCACACCTGGTTCTCACCTGGACCATTTATTCCAGGGTTCCCCCTTGGCTCTACAGACCTAATCTCGCTCCATTGTGACATGTAACTAAAGTCGCTGACACAATAAAATGTCTATGGAGAAGCCAGTGCAGTGCTGGTTTCCATCCTCTATCTCTGTGGCTCTATTTCCCTTCAGACAGCCAAGACTCCTGCTTAATGTCTAATAATGTGCCCAGAAAAATGAATATGCTTATAACCATCTAGTTTTGAAATAATATAAATGGGAAAGAAAAGCAAAAGTAGAGCAGACTTCCTTTTTAAAAATCAGCACATGTCCATTGTACTAACCCTGCACTGTCTGTACATTATGTCTCCAAAGAGATTTCACTGGGAATCAGGGATGTGCAAGGTTGTGACCTGATAGTCAACACATCCTGGGCTCTGTAACTGAACACTATCAGATCAGCAGAAAGACAAGGACAAAAGTTAACAGAGAAAATAAACTATTCTTTGGCCAGAGTGTTCTGGAAATAGTGTGTGAGTGAAATTCTTCCTGAACCCTGAAGGAAAAGAAAAGTCTAGGTAGGATGCACTTCAACTCCTGACCCTCGGGCACAGTTCCAGAGTTCAGAGTGTTCAGACTGGACTCTTGCTGTCCCAGTCAACAAGTTCAGAGCTGATGAGAGCAAGTCACAACTCTCCTCTAGCCCAAGTGTCATTGCAGAACAAACCCCAGTCTTGGGGTCAGCACCTGGCTGTGGCACGATCCCAAGCCAGGGAAGATGAAAAAAATATTTATCTTCAGGTGCCATGGCTGCAAACTGATGTTGTGCAATCAATGATATCCAGATGAATATTCATGTTCCAGTTTATTTAATGAAAAAACTAGAGAATTGCTTACATTTCCAATCTAACTGAGCCCATTCCTTGCTTTCAATTTAAATTAAGAAGCTGAGGGAAAAGACTTGCTGTTGCTCTTTTCCACCACAGAATGATAATTGAGATAATAAACCACCCCCATTTTGGTAATGTTTCCTTTTAAAAAACATCAGTCATCTATAAATAGTATGGCTTGGTCATTTTAACAGAATACCTGCATAACAACAGGGAAACCTGCAAACTCATTCTTTTACACTTTCAGTTGTCTTGATCTTGTCTTGTGTTTCCTAAAGTTATGAGAGCCATTTAGCCCTGGTAAAGAACATTAAAAGTGTGACAGGGGAAGACAGAGGAAAAGAAACATCAAACTATCGCAACTAGCTACAAATTTATTTTCAGTTCCTTATCTTCTTCTGCTGTACTATGTCCACATTACTAAATTAAGTTAGAGTAGCTTCAGAATTGGCCATAATAACACCTCTCAGATCTGCAAGCACTTTGCAAGAACAGCTATTTCTGGTTTACAGTTGGGGTCATAAGTTCAGTTGAGGTGATTTCCCTACCACGACATCATAAGCAAATAGCAGAATTTGAATTAAAGTCTGCCTCTGTATCTTGCATCACCAAAGGACGCCCTCATTGCCCCAGTGTTGTGGGATCTGCACTTGCCCATTGATTTAGGTTTCTGATTGTAACCCTTCATGTCCATCACAGACACAAAAAGCTGAAGGCACAGCCCTATATTGGCTGCACTGCTTCTGCAGGTACTAAAGAAACAGAAAAGAAATACTTCCCACTTACCTCTAGAAAGCATCTGCTTTTTGCAACATTGCAGTCACACAGTCTTCCTCCCTTTTCAGTTTCTGAGACAAAGTAAATCCCACTTGAAAGCCAGCATCTTCTCTGGAATTTACATCCCTGTCAGCCAGGTGGAGGTGGAGCTAGTTCAGGCACTAAGCTGGAGTTGGAGCTGGTAACACACAGATACACAATTTGAAACAATCCAAGATTCTTTGATGTTGGGTAAATGCAAACTTTTTTCGTGACAGTACCTGTGCTTTGTCTGATAAAAAGCCTGGCAGGAACTTAGGCAACAATTTATGAAGGGTTGAAGTAGCCCACAGAGACTGAGGGTTGAACTCTGCTGCAATACTACTCATACCATTTTCATGAAGATTTCAAAAGGGTCTCCAGAGGCAACACACTTGACTCTGTTCTCCTGACCTCCAGTTTAACACTATTATCCTTTTACTTCACTTAAGTTTCAGTAATATTTGAGGTCCTGTTGTACAAGGGAATGAACAATCATGGAAGAGGGAGGCAATGACCTTTCCCTCCAGCAACCTTGTGACATGCAAGACAAGAAAAAGTGATTAAAGAGAAAAAAGAGATGGGCAATTTATCAACATATTAAATGCGGTTTCTCCCCAAAAGCTCTCCTCTCTTCACCAGTTCTTGCCTTTTGGATCCTGAGGGAGTGAGACTTGTGCTCTCATTTCTAGACTGACTTGCATTAGTCATTGCATAGTCAGCTAACAACCTCCCAGAGCTGCCTTGCCATCAATCTGCACCAGAGCAGAGCTGCTCTGCTAACACCCATCTATTCAGCTGTATAGTCAAGCTCAGGATAATTCCCTTTATTTAAGCTGCATAGCTTATCTCCTTATGAGAGAGAGGCAGATTACCTTGATTTAACATGATTGAATGATGGTCTACCCTTGATAGGAAGAGCTTGTTGGCAGTCACACAGGAGCCAATGTCCCACTGGCACTTGGGTTCAGAAAACTCATGCTGTTCTTAGGAGCAGAAAGTTTGCCAAAAAATCCAGTGTGTCACTAGGAAATGCCAGAGTTTCTGGGTAGGGTGCTTTTATTATCATGCTTAGTTAAGTGGAACTGGCACTGTGAGCACTTCAGAAAGAGCACTAAGCACAATGTGGGGGAGAAAAAATGTGAATCTCAACTGATGGAGCTGTATCATCAAGAACACCTCGTCCAGAGGTGCAGTAGCAACAACAGTGCATCTTCATTACACAGTGTATTTCACTGTAAAGGAACAAATAATGTCGGTAATGCTGCCCTGTAGGTAAGATAAGCCACATATGGATTTATACAATTATGTGGTTATACCTGCAAAACTCTGCTAATGCAGGTTTGGGCTGTTAGTTGTGAGGCTTGAATTTGGCACCTTTCAAGTATGTTACCTAGTATTTATATTAAAAGCCTTAAAAATGGATTCCTTGAATTTGGGATAATCTCCCACCCTTGAAGACAATTATTAAAATAGTATCACTTACAGTATCTAATGATAGTGCCTACACATACTGAACAACAACTAACAACAAGAAAAGACTCATCTGTCTGTGAAATGTAGAGCTCAGGAGAGCTGTCACTCTAGTGCACAGCAACTGCCTTTGCACAGACTGTAACAGACTGGAATCATCATTGTATTTGAATTTGTTGAGCTTTTATAAAACTGAGAATGAAAATTGAAGGCTTTTAAAAGTCCATTTAATTCACACCTTGGAACACCCAGTTATTCAAATAAAATCACACTCTTGCTGCAAATCTGGGCCAGAAAGGAATTCGATTTTGGAACGAGGATGCTGAATAAACAGGAAGAATTTTGTCTCAAGGTTTTGTCAGAGATGCCATTACCTTCCTCTGCCAAGGAAAGTTCACACTTACTTAGTGGACTGAGATCAGATTTCATTTCTCTTTAGCCTTATTATGTATTGCTTGTAAATCACTGTTCTTTATGTTCTCACTATTAACATGTTTTCCTATTTTACTCAACAGCACCGTTATATCTTCTTGCTAAGGCTGCTCCTTTTGAGATTTTTCTGGTTTTAGGAAGTACACGATGCAGCCATTTCAGCAGGATGCTATCTTAACAACTGCTAACATTAGATGACCATCTATGTTATATTTCCAAGGATTCATGGAATTTTACAATTGAAATTCATATGAATAAAATAACTGGCCAAACAACTGAGGATACAATCCTAAGGGCATTGTACAGTTTCCTCTTCTGTTCAGGAGACTGATAAAATCAGATTTCATACTTGGTTATTTATTTATTAATCTAGTACACTTCTTGGTCAACTGCTTTTGTTTTACTGGTACAGAGGATTTCAGAAAAATAGAAAAGGAAATTCAGCACAAAAAGCCATGTCTCCTCAAACAGCACAGGAATTCTGGCTCATGGAGAGCGAAGCATCCCAGTTCTGAATTTACCTGGTTCCTCGAGGTGCCTGCCAGTCCCTGGAAGCGTTGTAAAGCCATGGACTATTTTCTATCATTAGCCTCTGACACCAGAAGCAGTGCCCGGGGGAGGGAGGCAGGATGAATGCCAGCCGAGGCTCTCATGGCTGTTTTTTTTTTTCTCCAGCCTCCTCGGCCGTCCTTGAACTGCCCCCTGTGCCTCCCTCTATCAGTGCCTTCGGGCACTGTCTCTGCCTTGCCGTGTCTTTGGCTACAGCAGGGACAGAGCACACAGCAAGGAGGAGACACTGTCCTCTTTTCAGAGGATCAGAGACTGAAAACCTCAGCTCTCCAGGCTTGCCTACAGCCTCATCACAGTGTATGAGACACAATGGCTGGAGGAAAATTTTGCAATAAAATGGACAGGGTAAGATCTGAGCCTCTGAAAATCTAGCAGATTAATGGAGATGAAGAACCAGTTCGACAGTGGTGAATACAAAGGAAAAGTTGAGGTATCCCAGCAGTTGCCTTTTCATAAAACATTATTCTAGTTAAAACTCACGTTAACCTTTGGAAGTACATGAGTGCTTTGGCTTCCTGTGAAGAGTTCTCCCATGCAGCAGCTGAAAAATGCACCCTTGAAATCTCAGACATTCACATTTTCTGCAGAAATGTACCCTATAGATGTATCAGTTGCTGGCAGACTCTGACCTATGCAGAGCTGTGAATATTAGCGGAAAATTATGAAACCCCACTTTAATGCATCCACTGGAGGAAGCATTTGTGAAAGCATTTATTTCAACATGGAAGAAATCTCATCTGACCTAGTTTCCTATTCTGTTTGTTACCTCCTGGCTGTCTCATCTGAGGTTCCACCTGCTGTTTCTCCATCTGCCAGTCTTTTTTATATCAGAGGAACCTTCTGAGTTACACGTTAAATGTCAGGGGGGCTGGAGAAAAGTTGTTTATGTCTGCATTTAAACAGATGATATTTCCATTAAAAGTGCATCACGGCGACACTAAAGGCTAAGATGTCGTTTGCATTTGTAACTCAAGGGCAGGCCTGCTTGTGTGAAAACTCATGCTATTCTTTCAGACCTTCTTACATCCAAGCAGAATGACCAAACCCTGTGAAGTTCATTGTTAGTGTCTTTTCTAGTAATATTGAAAGCCTCAAGCTAGAGGACAAAAGGTTACCAGGTAATTTAGTTAAAGTCACTGGAAACCAAAACCACTCTCAGGGAACCATCTGTTTTCTCTCACCTCCTAAGCTATTTCAGAGCAGAACATAAAGAGTTCATTTGGATTAATGTGTGAATAAACATGAATTACCTTAAAGAGTAGTTAACTCTAAGGTTGCAATACTTAATACTTAATGAGGCAACTACCCCATTCAAACCTAGCATTTGAGGTATATTTTGCCAGCATATAAAACCACAGCTATGCTGAAAAAGCCTGGTATGGATTAAGGTGTGGGATTATTAAAATATCTATCTTTGATTTTCTGCTACTTCTGCTATTCATAGATATTTTTCAAAAAACTTCCTTTACTTTCAGCAAGTTAGGGATCAGGAAGCATCACCTCCATCACGTATCATCTGCCTGAAAAAAAAAGTATTGTATAGCCAGTGCCTCAGGGAAGTCTAGAATCAAGGGTTTGAGCAGTTATTTTCTCCCAAAAAAAGCAAACAGAAAAAAACAGGAAACTCACCATGTCAGTGCAGACTGCCACACATAATTTGTATGAGAAGATCAAAATGTATACTGGAGCTACAGTTGTCCTGACACACCCATGTGAAGCCAGTAGGAATCTTTTCACAGATTTCAGTGAACTTTGGATCAAATCTTAGGGGCAATTAAGTAGTCCTATTTTGCATATTAAGGTTTTATGAATATGTGTAGGCAGACATTCTGTACCTGTCTTTCACTGCGCTTCTGGAATAATTTCAGCCATTAAATGGACAGCTGTGGATCTTCCAGTCTAACAGTTCTTGGAGGCAGAGATCTCAACTCTGAGTTTGCTGCAGCTGTTTGACCCACTGTCCATGTCTGATTCTTCCACATGAGAATCCCCGGGCCTAGACTGTCCACGCTATGAAAACCAGGATGAATAAAATCTGTGTTTCCTGTAGAGATACAGGCATGTTACTTTTCTTTGAGTTTATGACATTGCAATTTACCTTAATTTGCCTGCAACTGTCTTGAGGGAATGAAGGAAAGTCTTGGTGGGGAGAGGAGACACTTGAAATTCATTATATGAAAGTCATGTAACACAAGTATTAACACTATGACTTACAGTAATAAAAACATTATTACAATGTGTTTAATTAGGAACCATTACAAGACCAATTAAAGTTGTCAAAATAGAACAAAAAAGCAACATGTGTTTTTCCCCTGGAGGAGTAGGATACAGTGAGGTTCATTATTAACTCTTAATTAGACAACAGAAGATAGCTTTTGCTTTGAGTTAAAATCCAGGCTCTTAGAATAAAAGAGCTCTGAGTTATATTCCTCTCTGGCAGACATTGTTTAAAAAAATTTTAGCACACCAGCAGAAGCACTTTTTAATATACAGAGTAGACACTTCAAAAAATCTGAATTCAACAGTATTTGTTTAGTTCAGCTTTAGCACCCAGCACAGTTCTGACATTTGCAACCTGTATGCCAGTATCCATCTCACTGCAAAAAATAAGACACAAAGGTACTTGGTTTACCTGGAAAGGATGGTCAGGCAGCCCTTAAAGGAATCTAATTAAAATGCAGCTTGTTACCAGAGCAGTGCATCACACTGTGCTGCCATAGTAACCAGGGTCCCATGGATTTTGGGGCCATCTGAGAGCATGTTTGCAAGAGGCACACAAGAACCAAACTGATCACCTTTGGTACATTTTAAATGACCTAAAAACTCTGAATGATTTGCTGATATTACCAATAAAAGAAATTAATTAACTCTTACATGCTCAGACAACAGACCAGTCTCAGGAACAAACTTATTACTGTTTTTTATGATATAAAACTCCCCACAGGTTATTTAAGAAGTGCATGACTTATTTGCAACATGTGAACAACCAGTTTAAATTGATTCCCTAGTAAAGAAACAATAGAGAAATCAAGACCGGTAGGCTGTGGAATTAAAGATGAACAATAGAAATACATATTCTATTTAGACTGCTATTTCCAGTACTATTTTCTGAAGTACCAGGCACAAGACTCAGTTGTTGCTTTTCGTGGATGATTCCCTCCTGCCATATTGGGGAAAAAGAAAAAATCACACTATACCACTGCGTTTTTCTTTCCATATTCTTCTCCTGGAACAGAAAGATCCTTAAACAACATAAAGATATATATAAAAGCAGTATCTTACATTGCAACCCATCCTGATACAATTTTCCAGGAATGCAATCAATAGATTTGTTTCTGAGTCAGTCATTTTTCACAGTAAAGATGTCCATGTCAAGAAACTTTTGACACATCACCTGTGAAGGAGACTGCAAACTGTTGGTGGGTTGCTACAGATTACCATGAAAGATTTCTCAACAAAAGTCACAGGACTTTGTATTTCATTAAGCAATGAAACTACTAATGAAAACACATGAAAGTTGTTTGAAATGATCGTGGGGATTTTTCATTGCTTTGAAGGAGGGAAAAAAAAAAGCTCAATAGCAATTCTTCTGAAATAAATCAAAGTCCTGAGAAACATGGGAGTTGGGAAATTGGAGAACTGGCATTCTAAACATCACAAAACCAGCATGTTCATGTGACCTTGGCTCACAGTACTACATCATCAGCTCTCACTGTCCACAGATGGAATGGGCACACAGTTGGAAAGATGTATTTCATGTTGGGCATGACAGTACCAGGAAGGTTGCAGAAAGCCGGAAAGAAGCTCAGTTCAAGAACAAGTTGGAGTTCATCCTCCATGGGTCTGTCTCTCTTTCTGAGCATACCAGTAACATGTGTTACACGGTTGTGCTTAAGTTTCCCCACTTTCAAAACCAGACAATGATACTTACCTGTTACCCAGAACACTGAAAAGAGTAGCTGCAAGTCAAGTTCAAAATCTTACTCAAGACTCGAGAACCTTAAACAAAAAACCACTTCAGGGTAGAGTCAACACTTGATCCTAAATAATAAATAATAAAATGTGATAGAAGTAAAACCATCTTACATTTAAATCTTTGACTATATGGAAAAATATCCAAGGCAGCACATGTCTAAAAATAGACAGTAGACTGTACTTCTGCAAAATGGGGCTTTATACAAGACAAATGCATTGCAACTAAGCCATCACTGTATATCCCAGCACTTTAACAACCTTGGAACACTAATTCTTCAGAGGGCCTCATGATTTCCTGATAAGCTGCTGCAGCCCATTATTAATGGTTTCATTCACTTTCAGGTTGTCCTTACAACAGCAAGTTTATTAGCCCTACAAACAAATCTATCTGTCAGCAAAGGTGCACCCAGTTGCAGTAGCAGCCCTGATTTTCTCATTCTTCACCATGGTTTTTATACAGACTGGGCTTACATTTTCTGATTTTGCTCCTCCAGTTCCTTTAGAAGAAGCAACACAGCTTGAATGCTTCAACAGGGGCTTTTAGAAGGGAAAGGTGGTGTTATAAATCATCACTAATTTAGAAATTAATTTTTAATGGGTTACATTTTATTTGCTTCAGCTGAACACCAGTATTTACAGACACAAGTTAATAAAACACATCACAAAACAAAATCTCAACAGCTAATATTTATAGGTGCATAGTTCATGCTCAATTACTTTTTTATATGTATAATACATACACATATATATAAAGCTCTCACAATAAGTCATCTCTGCACAGAAAGAATAGTAATAGGAAACAAATAAAAACTGTATCATAAACAATATCAAATTACTGACAGGCTATCGACAAAACATGTACAGAATTAGAAATAAGCAGTAGACACTTAGGTGTTTTTACTTAATATTTTCTTTTTTAACTTTTAAACTTGAAGCCACAATATCCACAGCACAATAATGACCCTGCCAACCAGCTTTCATTTCAGCAGGAGGGAAATGCTGAAACAAGGTGGATGCAGTCACAGACACTCCAATCATTGCTGATGGAAGACTTCAAAATACACCGTAAAAACTGTAAAAAAATTTAACGACTGGGCACATTGGAACTCAGCACTTGTACAGGATGGGACGTCTTTAGTAGTTAGTAGACTTCAGGTGATAGAAAGGAAGGAATGGACTCTCATGCTTCAGGTTCATAGTCTTGATACTCTTCCTATTGAAGGAGAGCAGAAATCAACACTACTGGAATTTTAAATATAGACATCCTATTTTCTCTATTTATTCTACTCCTGGTGGATTCAATGCCCAAATATTATGGATTCTCATGTGACCAGGATATGAAATGTATTTGGATTTTGTCACATTTTCCAGACACTCTACCTCACAAGTCACAGCACTTAGAGGAGAATTAGACTTTTACAGTGATTAACACATCATTCAGCTGATGCTGCCAGGAACTCCTGAGGCCACCCATGACAATTCATTTGGAGAGAAAGGAGGACTCCCTCTGGGCTGAACAGCACATCAGGTGCTGCAGATCCTCATATGAGGCAGCAAAGCATTTAAAGGGGTGCTTGACTATGGCCACATAAGCAGCATCCATAATTTCAGTGATATTCAAGATGCTATGCTCAAGCCTTTAAGTCTTATATTGGACCATGGCCTAAATATTTTATATCTCTCATTTTCAGTCTTATTATCTCACTACCATAAAACTGCTAGTCCAACTACTAGTGCATCATGCCAACATCATAGTAATATTTTAGATAGCTCATTCATAAAAACCAACAAAATAATTTACTCCCATAATTGCATTAAGATCATGCTTCACAAAGCATGATGCATTGGTGAGCGGCCAAGCTATTAACACAATCTATGAAGATGCAGTTTGTCCCGCATTCCCTATTAAACATACAAAAAACGATTCCTCAAAACCCAGGCAAAAGTGCTTTGAAACACTTAAAATATTTTCCCATTTGACTTTCTTACTATCAAAAGAGCGAATTATATTCTGATTCCCAGCACTATACCTCTGGCAGATCTTGACCAAAGAGACCATGTTTCTCCTGCGCCCGTGCAGCTCCCAGCATCAGCCTGGGCCAGGCTCATGTAACTGAGCACGCAGCCTCCTCCTGTGCCCTTCTCTTATGTGCATTCACAGCAAATATCACAACAGATTTACCTCTGGAGGCATTTCATAAGCCTCATTCTCAGGATCCACAGGAACACCTGTATTATTCACCATTCCCTCCTGCAGGAAACCTTCTTCATTCTACATTTAAAACAGGGAAAGAAAAGTGACAGTGACTGCTTGCCTTATCATTTCCACCAAAGTGAGTTTTCTCCCCATCAGTGGTTGATTTCTTGGCCTGTCCTTTGGTTGTGGGATGTTGCCAAGGGTCATGGAGAGGGAAGGGACATTAGTTGCAGAGATCTCCATGTTTCACAGGGGTATCCATGGGAATGACAACTATCATCTTTTTGATTAGCAGAGACCCCATTTTTCTCTTGCCATGGGCAGGCCAAGAAGTCAATTTAAATAAAAGAACAGTCCCACCACCAAGCTGCTGAATATCTTTGGAAAATATTTTAATCCCACAGAAATGCTTTGGCCCAGTCACAAAGCAAACCAAAATAAGGGTTTTCTGTGCCTTAAGAAACCGATTTGGGAAACAAAGTCCCACACAAACAGTTTAAGTATCACATCAAGTTATCACATTAATTGACATTTAAATACTTTGGGGAACACAGTGACAGGTATACAAAAATGCCTGTAAAAACAGGCCAATATCAAGACACACAAATGAAACAGTAATTCAATTTTTTTTAATGCTATAGACACATTCACCCTTTCATAAACAATTGTTTATTTTGAAGACTTAGTCTTTTCACAATACATTGCAAAAGAAGGAGAAACATGCTGATTTTTTTTCTTCCATTTCAGAACCTAATTGTATGGGAAAATGCTTTTTCCCTTTAATGGGTCATACCTTTACATGCTTTCTTATGTCAACCAGCATGTTACTCTATGCACTACTGGTACATGATATATGGTATGATAGATACGTTTTACCCAGATTCCTGCAATTTTTCTTTATTATAGGAGCACTTCTATTTTATACAGCAATTTTAGCAAGAGACTCTTGTAATTAACAAGATGGCAATGGTGTGAGGAATAACATGTTGAATAAGATTATCAAAGAAAGATGATTATACTCCTAGAACTACAGATACTCTGTACCATGTGAAACAAACACAAAGGAAAAAACCCACAACATTTCAATTGGGCCAATCCTCTTCATAGTAGTTACTGCAGAAGCTCGCAGAGAAGAAAGGTAAGTTCTGCCAGAGCAGAGGCTGCTGGAGATCATCCTGAACTGTAAGAACATTGTTATGAGAACAGGCAGAGTGTCTCAATGGATCTGTTGTGACCATGCTGATTTATAACAGGTGTCAATCTAGACAGAAATGCACTAAAACCCAATTACAGACACTCAGGAAGACATTCATTTTAAAAATCCCACCTGCAGGCTGCTAAAGTAGATAGAAATACAAAATTAAGTAAATCATAAGCCAGACTAATACGATAATTCTTCAAAATCTACAAATTATAAGATAGTGGTGCTAAATTAAATTTAGGATACAGACAAAATGAAGATAAGAGAAGCTAAACCTAAAATTCACCTCTGAAAACTTAACACAAAATAGAATATAAAATGCAAAAGAGGTAGCACTAAACCCGCTTTACCTTCACACAGAATTTATTATGCTTCTCCATTTGCCACACATTGGCTTCCTCTGTGGTTTAACCAGATGACCTTAGTCGTAACACTCTGTTCCTCACTTTCTGCACCACCCCAAGCACAAACTCTGACTTCATCTACCAGATACCAACACTGTTCTTTCTTGGATCAGTCACCTTTCTGATACATATGTAGGTACACATTTTTCATCCTCATCAAAGTTTACAATGTGCAGAATTTACATCCATAATACAGATTCTTTTCAGTTCTCTTCAGCTCTTATTTCTGACTTTAAAAGGTCCAGTCTGAAGAGATATTTGGTCCTATTACTTCTCACTGGGGCCAGATATGCTTTTTCCTTTGGAGGTAAGCAGCACAGTCTGTGTGGAATCTGTTCTGCCAAGTTCTCTCCATGCATGTGCCTGCTCTGAGTCAACACCCTGAGCTGCTCTATGGCACAGACAACATGGATAAATTCCAAAAAGCCAAAGGACACTGATAAATAAGGTTGCAAGTACCTTTATTTAGGTATCCAATAGGCACCTGTGTCTTCCAGAACTGCCAAAAATTTGAGGTGTCCAACATGAAAGATAATTTTTCAGGCTAGAAACTATGGGAAAAACTAGGCCAAATTACATTTCTGCCTCATGTTATTAAAACACTTGAGGTCTTCTGATGATTTAATTTCGGTATTTACTTACTTTAGCTTCTAAGCAAATTTTTAATAGCATTTATGCCTGTTTACTTTTATGAAAAGTAGCATCAATTCCTACTATCTTTGACTGAAATAGCCAAATAGAGCCTGTGATGCAAATTTTACAGCTATTATTGTGTCCTTGATCTAACAGACCAGCTCTAAGGACCTAAAGCTCCTGTTGCATGCTCTCATGCTTAATCCAAAATGTAATTTAATTTCTGTTTCCCCCAATCATTAAGGAACAGCTTCAGCTAACAATCAGTTCATCAAGAAAAACTGTGCCCAAAATCAGGCCTGAGGGTGCACAAGAAAGCATGCATGCAGCTTAATGTTATCTGTAGCAGGAAAACAGATGGCAAGTGAAACTGCCAGCACCATTATTAACGACAAGGATAAACACTTCTCAGCTGCAATTCAAATAAGGGCTTCAAAGTTTGTATGCTGTTTTTTTGTTAGGAACCTCTGCAATGGATCTGGACTGTCCATCAGGATTACTGAGACACAAGGCCTAAAAGACTGAATTTATCATCTAAGTCCCTTCAGCAAGTTCAGGACAGAGATTTCTCTACAGCATCAAACAAAACAATCAGCAGCACTAGAAAAAAAAGAAAACATCAACCACAACACCACTACTTTTTCAAAGGAAGTAAATCATAAGTCACAACAAACCTCCAAGGGAACTCCTTGCCTTGGGAAGGTTTATCGCCTTTGCCCAGCTGCAAACAGCAGCACAAACACCACCTCCCATGTTGATGTCACTGCAGTTCAGATAAGGATGACATTACTCAAGGTCATCTGTTACATAAAAATGCATAGCAAAGGTGACCACCTCATTTTAAATGGCGGCACGCTCTGCTTCTGATGTACAGTCCCCCCAAAAGTAAGGGTATCACAAAGGTAAACCACCACCCCCAGTAATACAGAGCCATCTAACTTACACCTTAAATCATAATTTACCTCCTTTAAAACAAAGAAATACAATTTTACACTGTCATGATCAGTAATTCCATATCCTAATTCAGTTATGGAACAGGAAAACCACCCAAAAGACCAATTCTTGTCTTAGTATGAAAGACACATTTTTCTCTAGAAGCTGCAACCTCTCTCAACCACACTGAAGAGCATTTCCAGAGGGAAAGATTTTTTTATATTAGATCATCTGAAAAGCTCAACTAAAGCTTCTCAGAGATGAAGTCAGTTTTTAACTGGAGAGCATGAACTCTTGCTGAAAAAACACTTTTAAAAGGGCAAGTTACAGCTCACCCAATGAACAAGGCATTAGAAGAATAGTGAGGTGAGGACTTCTGCTTGCCCCAAAGGATTCCCTAAGGAAAAATGAATACACACCTATATATCGGTTTGAAGCATGGTCACTCTGGTTAAGTCTTGTACTTTGACTCCAGAGAGTGTCGTGCCCTCAGACTCCATGTAACAAGAAAAAAACTTTTGCACTATCCCAAGCAGAGCAGACCACACTGCCATTCTCAGCATTAACAGGAGTGTCACTTTGTGCTATCAGCACTTTTACCTGCCATGGTAAAGGTATGTACCTATAAGATCTGCACAAAGTCCATGTGCTACCAGGCCATCTGGTGAGACCACCCACACTTTTCCCAGGAATACATTACTCCAGAAGTTCACAGAGAATTGTTACACAGTGTATACCCTCTCTTCCAGGAGGTTCTCTTATTTTGTTCTCTCTCAAGCAACTTGTGTCCTTTTATAAACAAAGAGGAGATGGTGTCCCATCACTGTGAATTGACATTTTTGCATGACCCTGGGTGTCAGTTCTGACTCAAAGAACAGGTATGAATATAACTGGTATACAAGAGCATGAAGCAGAACTGCTGTGATGGCTCCAAAACATCGACTCCTCTTTTGCTACGGGAATGAATCCTGCTAAGCTCTGTGCACAACAGTGTGAAATGACCCACTTTTGCAATAAAATAGTAATCAAACTAATTCAAAACTCCTCCTGAAGACCTTGCCCTGTTAAAACACAGAATATTTGACAACACTTCAGGACTATTCCTTTTACCATGTAAATTTCATCAAATAAGTTTTTCTTATTTCAGTGTTTTCGGTGAAAATTGCACCCCATTTTTTCCCACCTCATAACACTCTTGGTGGAAGGGAAGAGACTGTTTAAGATCCCCTTGGTGGACTGTTAATGAAAAACAGATCAAGTGGTCCATCCTGGTACTGCTCCTAAGTTAGCACCATGTAGTGAAAGGGTCACCTTCAGGAGTGTGCATTCTGTCGTCTTGGTGACGTGTTTGTGTTGTAATGCCAAGTTACTGCCATCGGAAAGAAGGTAATTTATCCCAAGTCAGAGACAAGAGCAACTGCAAAAGGAAGCATTACAACTGTAATTTAGTGGCTGATCTAAACATTGTACTTTGCCATCTCCCTGGTTAGTAATACGTTTTTTCTCTCCATTATGAACACATAAGACATGGAGTCTTACAGTCATGCATAATTCTCATGATCATTGGAGACTAATTCCTTCTGGAGTGATTCCACATTCTGAGATAAATAAACCAGGCTACGAAACTGTCTGCTCCTAAAACATTTATACTGGCAAGAGGCAATCACCCTGGAAGCCATAAACCACAGAGGTCAGAAGAGACCTGCAGAAATTGCCCACCTTGAGCAGGTTGCTCAGGGCCACTCCTGATCAGGTTTTAACCATTCCCACAGACAGAGACTCCACAACCTTGCTGAATAACCTCATCCAGTGTTCAACTAAATACACAGTGAAAAATCTTTTTTTCTACATTGAAGTGGAGTTTCCTGCATTTCATTCAGTGCTCACTGCTTCCTGCCATTTCACTGGGCACCACTGAAGAGTCTGGTTCAATCCCCTTTACCTCCACCCCCACCAGGCGTTTATAGTCATTGATAAACTCCCCCCACATCCCCCCCAAAACTCACATCCATGTTGTTTCATGGTTGCTGATTTTCTGTCTGTTCTTGGGACCTCTGTGGAATTTGCCATGCAGATATTGTGGAAGGACCTCTTCTCTAGTTGAAAGCCCTACTGCCTACAATAAGGTGAGGCTTGCCTTAAACATCTAAAAGATTAATGTAACCTGAGAAGTCATAGTTAATCTCAACAAAGAAAATTATTAAAACTCAATGAGCACTGGTCACTCTACATCACTTGCCAGTCTGTTATTGAGTGTTTTATAATGTAAAACTGTGAACCAATTAAATTTGATTAAATTAAATCTGTGTAAATTAATCAAATTAAAACTGTGAATCAAAAAAGCTATGAACAAAGACAAGAGGCATTATGGAAAAAGAAGGGAACTAGAATAGGGAAAAAGCTGGTTTACAAGGTAATCTTCTGTTAAGCCCTTTGAGACCCCAACAAAATGTTCCATGCAAAGCAATTTTAACATAGTCCAATTAGTATGTACACACCAGTTGGTACTTTTGGGAGCTCACAATAAGAAAATACACATCCAAAAGCATGATTACCTTCCAAAATATCACATACTGATAGAGTAATGCCTGCCTGACAGCCACGGGCATGTACATCTTTGCGGGCCCAGGTGTTAATTCTAGCCCAGTATTAGTGAACTATTGAATTTATTGTTGTTACAGCCTGGATAATTGCACTAGTAATCTGTCTTTATTTATTTAGGGATAAAATTGTTTATCAAGCCCTTAAAACTGGTAACTCTGCATCCCTACAGCTTGACTAAGCCCATTTCATTTTGGTTTTACCCACTTTGTGAGAGCTTTTGCCAGGAGCTGTCAGTCATTATACGATGGAGCTTAAAGTAAAATTTTGGGATTCCTTTTTCATACCCCCAGTGCAGCTGTTATTGTTCCTGTGCAATTTTGCCTCCTGCTACCTGCTGAATAACAATTTCCTGTGTTTATGGGCTTAAAATTCCCCTTTGAAAAGAAAATAACTTGCATTCTTTCTTCTCCAAAATATACTCCACCTGGATACTGTACTAAAGTGAAAAAATAACTGTCTTCCCCATTTGGTAACTCATTTTTTACAGTTATTTTGACCTTAAAACCCAACTTACCTGGATAGGCGAGAAATCCTTGAACAAAGAATCCAACAAGAGGCAAAACAAAAATATGCTAAAATAGCCTCAATTTATTTACTTTCCTTGTCCTAAGATAATTTATTCATGGACCTGAGTTATACAGTTATAACTGAGTTGCCAGGTCAGCTTAGGCCGCTTTAAATCTCCTGCCCACTCATTGCAATAGTCAGTGCCTCTAAGATTCAGGTGTAAATGATAAAGCATCATCATCAGTCCACTTGTTACACACCAGAGATACCGAGATGTACCTGTGCACTAGCTAGAAATAAAGTAAACTATTTTAATTATCCCTAAGCTAAAGATCTAAGTGAAGGAAATGATGAGAAAGCATTATGTGTGAAAGAAACTAGCTGTTCAAGTGCACAACTCATTTAGAGTACCAAGAATGAAATGAGACTTTCTCCCTCCTCCTCCTCAAATGGAGAGTTGAAATCAAGAAGAGACATTTAATTAACCAAATAAATATCGGCAGTAGGACAACAAAAGGCTAAAATAGTGCCTGCAAGTTCTACAGGCTGCATTCTGATTTGCATTTTTATGCCTTTCAGTTGGCAATGACAAAAGTGAAAAGGAAAACAACTGAGGCTTACAGAGGAATGAAGTCTGTGTAACCTGTAACCATCTTGGTGTCTACAAATAGCTGGAAATAATTTGTTTAGAACAATTTACAAACTGCTGTAAATGCCTTGAAAAACAAATTCCAGTACCACATAGATTGTGTATATTTTTTTCTTTCCTTCCTTTAAAATTCCCCAGTATTACTTGTACAGATGAGATGCCTCCAGAGTACAACAGGAACATTTCTGTGAGAAATCAAATTTGTTGAAACTCAGATTCATATTTGCATTAACCAGGCTGGTAAAGCTCCTAATTAGAGCTGCTGGAATGTTGCTATTTGCTGATAAGTGAGGATTACATGGAGAACCTGCTCATTGCACAGGCCAGACCAGAAGTTCGTATGATTCTACAGCAATGGACATGTGCATCAATTCCAGGTGACTTAAAATAAGAGGCTGCCTAGGGCCCGAGTCAATGTGACATCAGAAACACATGTGAATGCACCCAGGACACACAGCCCTTTCAGCTTCATCCTTTTCTGCTTCCCAAATCCATGGTGACATTGAAAACTCCATGGGTAGGGAAAGAAAAAGCTAGAGCACATAATTTGGAAAGACTGAAGTTATTTCTAATTGCATTACAGTGGGAGTGATGCTAACTAGACATCACATCAGAGAGGTGGCCCAGATCTGCCTCTCTTTCCATTCTCCTGAAGAAGGCAATAACAATATTTTAGAATAATAGGTCTGCTCGAACAGTATCTGTTACCACACGGAACAAACATGCACTATCAACTTCGTTGTTTACACCCTCACAACTGAAATTTAAGACTGCAGTTCCACAGAAATCTTCAGTCAAATAATGCCTCTAATTCAAATAAGGAAGAAAAGCCAAGGACTGCACTGAACTGTTTGCTCGATCTTATGCAGTAAGAAGGAACAGTAAACAGCCTGAGTTGATTTCTACTGCTTTTGCTACATAACTCAAAGACACCTTGACAAAACTGAGTAAGTGATTGAAATAAATAACATGCACCTCAATAGGAAAATGTGTAAGTAAGTGTCACCTAGGCACTCACCAAGCCAAAGACAATGGGCAAACAGTGCACAGAAGGGAAGTACAAAGTCAAAGAGTAACATAAGCCAAAAATATCACTCTAGAGCAAAAAGAGGAAGCCATTCTCTAAGGTATTAAAAAGGCCTATCCAGCCCTAGGGGGCCTCCTCCTGAATACAGAATTCAGTCTACACAATGCACTTGTCTGGAGATGTTGGGAGATCTCAAAGGAAAACAGCAGGAATGATCACATCCTAGAACAGAGAGGAAAAGGAAGGAACCTGTCAAATGCTATGTCTGTCAGGAGCACCATGGGATTAGCTAAACCCATCTGTCCCTTTCTGTAATGAGGGATTCTCCATTCTGTGTGAACCCATTACCAAGAATGACCTCCAAGGAAAATATTTGAATATTAACTCCATTAAATAAAACTAGAACATAACACATAACCCTGACAGATCACATTAACTAGAAGAATGGTACACATCAGCTTGGAAGTCAGCATAGAAATGAGCAATATTGGTCAGACTTGGCTCCACTAAGTCAGTAAAGATGTTTTTAAATAGTGTGGTCTCAGCCAGAACTGCAATGTTAATTTACCATACTTTATTTACAACAGTTTGAATATCATAATCATATTTCAATGTTAAGTACATTTTTAGTACAGATAAACTCCAGTTGTTGTACAGACTCCATGAGTATATGTTCTCTAAGAAAAAATTAAAGGAGAATATTTAATTTCCTCTTAAAGAATTCTCCAGTTACAGAAACAGTTGATTCAATGCTGTGTTATCTAAACCAGCAACCTCTAAACCACAGCTGTTTCTCCTACTCTTAGAAAAAGTTCTCTACACAACTACATGCCAGCCACCCCTTGGCATTATGAAAAGTATGAGTTCCCACTCACATGGCTCCAGACAGAGCACACGATCCAGCTCTGCACCCTATCATCTTTTGTGACTGCAGTCACAAAGCACTGAAGAACCTTCACTCACTCCCAAAGAAGTTCTTAAAGAAAGTGGAAGATTTTCTCTTCAGGTAGTGGGAAGATGGCAGGTTTTGCCCCCTTTTGCTTTTCCCTAGAGTATAAGCAGAAAAGCTAATGCAATCAGCACTGACTCATTTGCTTGTACTCCCCAGCATACTGAGCTGTGGGCTCACAGGTGATCTAGTGACAGGAAGTCACCTTCAAAGGCTGGAATTGATTGACAGGACATGCTAAGAATGAAGTGGTCACCCTTCTGTTATTATTAGCAAACATCTCTCTAAAGCATTCCTTCAATTCCAACCTATTACAACACTTTACCCAGCTGGGGAATTTTAAAACATTTCTTCTACAGAGTAAACCAGCACCTGTCTTGAAAAATAAAATCCACTTACAACAATTATTTGAACTACAAAGGTTTCAGGAGTGCTTCCTGCTATTGTGATCTATTCAGCAGCAGATCAAACACTACAAAAGACTAGAGAGACAGCCTGCATTTTAAAATTTATACTCCTGAAGCGACACTCTTCATCTAGAAGCAAGTACACAACTATTCAGAGCTTTCACTTGAATTAGGAAAGGTTACTTCACAGTTCAGTGGCACAAAACACAAACATCACGAACATCTCTTCAGCTTATTTTTCTCCCACAGAAGAAGAAATAACTCCTTTTAACTAAGTGGAAAGAATTTCTCAAAGTGTACTTGGTTAGGTGTAGTACACAAGGAGACACTTAAAAGACCAGTGCCTAAATATACAATACTTGAGTATTTGTGTTGTCTTGCCTTCCTCCCCCAGCACTGCTATTGTTATCTTTGCCTTTCACTTCTGGCTTAGATGCAAGAAAAGCAGCATGAAGTCTGCCATCCTCTACACTGCATGAGAGTGGATTTCAAAGCAACAGTTTCCCAGGCCAAATTCTGTTCTATCTTTATCAATATAAGCCTGGTGTAGCTCTCCCCCTCACTAACCCATTTCCATGCTTACACCTGTATGTCTGAGAGCAGCCTGGGTTTATGATCCCCTTTTCAAACATCTGCTGCTGTCCCAAAAGGAATAGACACCAGAAGAACCTTCACTACTACTTCACATATAAGAAGTGAGACAGAGTATAAGTTTGGATGGCCTTTGAGAAGTCACCCAAGTTCCACCTCTGTTTTAGGCAGGTGTAGCTTTCCCCAAATCATTCCCAACAGATGTCTGGGAAAAGCCACCTAAAAGCCTTAAAGTAACAAAGGTTTGATACTAGAAAAAAAGCATTATCCTGACTCATTGCAGCCTTCTCTGGGCTAACCCAGCTCTTTCTGCCCACACAACACAGTTAGGAAAAACCTGTGGAGCCTCCACTACCCTGTACCTGTGGTGCTCATTTAGGAGAGCTGCAGACAAGTCACATCTTGCTAGAGTTGGGATGTGGTCGCTTGGTATTTGGAACAGAGTCAAGTGGGGCAGAGATGCTGCTCACCATGTTGCTGAGAAGGAAAAGTAGGGCAAAGCCCCAGCGGTGCCAAGAGTCCAAAAACTACCTGAACCAGTGTGAAATGATGATCTCAGCCATAGATGAAACTTCAAAGGGGAACTGTAGCTGCACTGTTTTGACCAGAAGGAGCCTTCTATTAATAAACTCTGTTAAACCATTTGATATTAAAATGCAGAGCTGCTTTTAAAGGATCAAAGTATTCAATGTTAGATATTAGAATTGTTAAAATGACACTTTCCCTCTGGTCCTTTCTTATTATTAATCACATTAGCTCCTCAAACTTCACCAGCTAAGCAGGGACTGCTCCTGGAATGCATGTAAGTCACAGTGAAGTTATGACCATAAACTGCTAGAATTCACAGAAGAAGTCAGTCCACAGCCACTAGGAACAAATGAGAAATATCACTTTTCACACCTACTCTTCTGATTTGAGAGAGGGGATCCTAATCATACTCCAGCCCTCACCCCATTTGTATTTAAGCATATCAGAGAACAAAATGATGTATACACACCATAGAGGTAGTATACACAAAAAAGTAGTTGAGATAAAAGAATTTATTCTGTTCACAACATCCAGAATAGCAGGTAAAGCCACAATTCTGCCAGGAAGTTTTGAGTGAAATACTGCTTAGTAGTTGCACTCCTTACACCATCTACTTTGGGGATAAATAGGAAAAACCAAACCACTTTTCTTCAAATTCATGGCATAACAGTCAGCTACATGTGATTTATGGAAGCTCAGATGAAGCAGAGGAAGAATAATTTCACGTATGTCACATAAATGAGATCGATTACCAGCAAAGCTTATTCTACGAGAGACAAGAATGCTCAGTTAAAACACAGGAGGAGTGAGGGAACACATGTAGCAAATTAATTACAGTTGGTACAGTTCTTTCTCCTACAAGCCACATTTGCAGTTCCTGAACAATACACTGCCTGAAGCAATACATTGCCTCCATCATAGTGAGAACCTAAATGCTGGTCTTTTGTATTTTCAGAACTGAGGATGAAACAAAGACGTACTCAAGCGTGGATTCATCCTGCCAAAGATGTGTACTTATGATATGACTCCCTGTAGCTTGAAAACAACACAAAAACCTATCTGCTACCAGCCATAAAGATGTTTCTGTACACATGCTGCCTGATGAACATTTGGATAAGAATCAGAGCCAGATCTTAAGAATCACCCATGCAGATCTGAACAAAACTGACTTGAAAGACTGCCACAGCTGGATACCCAAGTGTTTCTAAACGCTCAAGCAGTATCAGGCACTCAGCTGGTGAGTTTATGGACAAACACCACTTTTGAAATGACCCATACTAGAATATACTTTTAAGGAACACAAGGCTAAGAGGAAATGTACTTTGACATGAACAAACTAAACAAAATTAGGAACACAAGGCTAAGAGGAAATGTACTTTGACATGAACAAACAAACTAAACAAAATTCAGCATTATGCTGTACCATCATCTTTTAATAACAACCTGCAAATAATTTTTGTTTCAGTTATCTGATAGGTATTTGTGCATTCCCTCAATAGGGGTATTGCAATGGCTCTCATTAAAGTATGATAATTTTTGTAGTTGTTTAGCATAAAGCCAAATGATGTGTTTACTGTTCCATAAAAAGCATTGCTCAACAAGCAGTTTCAATGAGGAAACATAGCACTGCAAAAAGCAGTGATTTCTCTTACATCTGTGTATCATTTCTGATACAAGCAGACAACAAACCAACTGGTCCTTGCTCTCTGGTTTAGCTGCTCATCTGCCTGGAATTATCCAAGAAAGGCTGTAACACTGGAAAAAGCAACAGTTGGCTGTTCTAATGTTATTGACCTCTTTCCCATACCTGTAACATTTCAAACAAACATGCAAAGTGTGGATGCTTAGTGGGCTACATTTACCAAACTCACTTCTGCCAGGATGCACTCTGGACCATCTAGCATCCTCAAAAAGCTGTTTACAGAAGAAGAACCAGTGCCTCAAGTATTAAGATTATTACAGAAAAGAAGTTCAACGCATTCTCTGCAACAACAAGAGTAAACCATATTGAATGGCTGCATGGTGCTTCTTTTCCAGCTGGACTTAAACCAGGACAAATATGTAAGCAATCTGATAAGAGAAGCTTAAAATAATATTACTACTGAAAGCTTAAAAACTGATCTACTTCAACCTGAATTATTTTTAAACATTTAAATTCATTGTAAATTTATTAAATTCATTAATTTGATTCAGCAGAAGATTTTCAAGCATACACTTAAGCAAGTAGTTAGTTCCACAGAAGTCAAAGCTTTAACACAGGCTTAATACTAACAGAACACTGTAGCAAATCAAGAATGACCTTCAGAAATCCAAAGTGTTTCAAGTGCCAAAAAAATCAAACTACTTAATATGGTAAGGTAGGACATCTTGGAAATTTGATGCAAACCACTTTCATCCAGTGAAACAGACTCAGCATGTATCCATCTGTAATCTCCCAGATTAAATCAGTGACAAGTGAGCTCTTCTGCTGTACCCTCACTGCAATAGGAACATTAAGATTCAGATATAAAGAGACGGTATCCAAACAAAGCGTGTTCCTAACACCAGTTCCAACAACCCCTTGGAAACCAAGATTTAAGTCAAAGCAAACTTAGGAGACAACATTCCCCCAATGACTATTCACTGCAGGAACAGAATCCCTTCAGCACTTCACTTTTTTTTACTGCTGCTGATTATCCTGTGCAGAGGAAAAATGCTCTAGTGCTTTGTGTTGTGTGGGTGATGCTCCCATTTCCCAGCTGAGTTTGGTTCAACATTTATAGAAGGGATAAACTATTCTGAATTGGCTTCTATCAGTAAAATGACTCAGTGATCACTGTGCAAGTGGGAGGACTTCAAGCATTTGACATTGCTTCTCACATTCTTGCTTGTCACAAATGCAAATGTTGGGGAATTTAAACTCGTTCCTATCCTGTCATTTTAAAATCCTAAAGGGACCTTTGATCATGCAGCGGCCTGTTAAATATTTAGCAGTCAGGAAGACAGGATTTTTTTTTCCCTCTGCGATGGTTTAACTGGTTTCAAATCCAATACTGCTTCCTTTATGTGAAAACAATATAGCACCATTTGCACACCATTTTCCTCAGAGAAAAAAAATCCCTTCAATTAAAAATTGATCTGCCTTCTAAACTAATGAAAAAAGAAGACAGAAATAATATAAACAGATAGAAGATAGGGCTGTGAACTCCACAAACTATATAATCTGCATGTACAGAGCACACGTACATCTTGGGGGCTTAAAAAATAAATTTTAATTACTCTGTCCCCCTTCAGAGCTAGGTCCCTTGCAAATATTGGCTGGGGACATGCTGAGCTTGTTGGAGGCAGCACTGCCACTACTCTCTTCAGAGGTGTAGGGCTTTGGTCCTGAGGGCACCAATACCCCTACTGCACTTGAACCTGTTAATCCCACTAAAGCACGTGTGATTGTTTTCATCACAATATTCATCACACTCCATGAGGAGATGTGTCTCTCTCACCTAGAAGCTGAAATTAAGCACCAGGGAGCACTGAGCTGTAACCAGCCCTGTTGCTCTGGCTCAACTCTGCCAGCAGCCTGAGGAGAGATGGCTCCTGCAGCCTCCCACACAGACCCTCTCCCGTGCTCGTTAGCATGCCTGGTATATTAATGACTCATCTTCATCGTAAAGCACCAGCTCAGACTTCTCATTAATCACCTTAAGTGTGCTGGCTTCTGCAGTTTGCTCACAGTCCCCGCTAATTCAGGCTTCAGCATTACAAACACAGGGAAGGAGTTTCTGGGTCAGGCCCTGCACTTCAGCAAGGACTTTGTAACTTCCCAAAAAATACCTCACGGTCAGGATCTGGTTTTTCCAACTCAGTGTTGGGTAACTCCGGGATATTTTTTATGAGCCAAAGTAGCTGCTGTCAAAATGTGATTGTTAAATTGCATGGGTGGCCAGCGGGTCACTGCAGGTGCATTCCCAGTAATAGGCTCAGACAGAGTCCTGTACCACAGTCCAGCCCACCTTTCCTGTAGGAAAAAACACTGACTAGCTTGTTCAGCAGTATGAAAAACCTGGAATAAAAAATGAATGCACTGCACTGAAAATTGATATATCCTTCAGGGGGATTGAAAAAAAATTATCTCTAAATATTCTGAAAAAGGCTCTATAAGTATTATGAGAATGAGAAAGCCACTGAGAAGAGCTGCAGGTTATGACAAGGAAACACTAACTTTTCATGGTCTGTGGGCGCTTTCTCTTGTATCCCAGCCATCACTAGATTACATTCACAGCTCCTCCTTTACATCTCTTTGGATTTCAATTACTGCTTCTTAATTATTTCTGTAATAACTTCATTTTTTTCCATTTTACAGATAACCTTTTCTAATGCTAGCTACAAAGTAATATGGCTTCCTACTCTAACTTAAAATAGGTTTTGCACAAATAAACACCAGAGCAAAGTGCCCTGTTAGCAAAAACTAACAGCATATAACTGATCTAAATTTATGTCCACCCACCAGTTAGCCCATCAATTTCCTCTCTTATAAGATGTCAAAGCACCTGTCAATCATGCAGACAACGTGAGAGAAAAAAGAGACTAAAAGAATAACTCTCCCTTCTAATTTGCCATACCATTTGATGGGTGAACCATTTGATCGGGAGGTTAGAGCCCAGATACAGTGGATATGTATCAGAAACTTGATAGATATGTAAGAAATGCACCAAGGCTGTACCACTCCTTGACACATCACTTCCTTAAAATACACACTAGATACCACATATTTGGCAGATATATATCAGCAGTTGCACTGACTTTAGACCTCATGATTGATCACTTATCTATCCCGATAGATTGCTTATCTACCAAGATTATTTATATTATTGGAGCACCAATTCCCAGATAGCTGGTTAATTTCAGTTCAAGAGATGTGCTTTGTTCAAGCCAGAAGCATACATCTTCGTGTATAACTCTCTCCACAACGGAAGGGGACAGTTTCTTCCCTGACTGGGACTGCCAGATTGAACCTACAAAAGCCTGTAACTAAGACTGGATGTAGCAGGCTATGTGGATAACTCCCCAGCATTTGTGTCTTGAAAACACTACTCAATTTCCTTCCACAGGACAAGTGTCTGCAGCTACCCTAAAGGAAGTGCTCATTCCTTCTTCCGTTGCCTGCCTAAAATAAACACCTTTCTGGCACAGAAAACAACCTACTTTTAGACATGCTACATATGAGCAATACATTTTGCTGTAAGACAACAGACTGAGACCTGAGCTCATGGCAGCAAGGGGCAGCCCACAGCTGACAACACTCACAGATCAGCTGAGCTCATGTCACAGGCAGCATTGCTTTTGTGCCTGAAATACATTTTGTTTCCCCTTCTGCTTTAGATTTTTTTTGGTTTTGCACTTAAGGATTACTAACTGCAAACCCAGCAGCCATGTGTTGCTGCTCCTCAAAGTCCCAGTTCCTGTGGTGAATGGCCCTTCAGTAAGGACCTCACCATCCTCATCTCACTGTGCTTTTCACCTTGGGTAAGAGCAGTCCAAGCCCAGTCAGCACTGACCTGCATAAGGAATGGTCTCCTGTTACACAGGAAAATGTCCTGGTTCAAGGGGCCAGACTTCTAAGTCTTCTGAAGCGAAGCTTCTCTCCTCTACATCCCCAAAAGACTCCCTGCCTTGCTCCAAGCCCTGCTCATTGCTGGATGGCTGTCAGTGCAATTCCAGGATGCTGACCCAGTAGCTGAAAACTGCTAAAATGCCCTACTGACCAAACCTCACTCAGCGCTCAAACACCATTCAGCACTCCAGCTTGGGCAATACCAATGCTGTAGCTTCATCACATCAACTCTACATTTTACTTGACTCAAAGACTTGAAGTCTCAGTAAACCATCCAGTGGCTGTTGAAGTGTCCCAGCACAGTAAGAGTACTCATGAAAATAGTGAAGGAGCTTTCCAGTTCAAATAAAGCAACTTTTTATTTCCTTCCATAATACATGGCTTTAGTCAGGGCACTGCTCAAAAGCCCATATTTAATCAACAGCAGTTAAAAGTTGTCTTTCTACATGGGAACTTAAAGTAACTTCAGCTGCTGAGCTCGTTAAGGACACTTCCCGGTCCAACACTCTCACACCACCTGAGCTGGGACTGAGGCCGCTTCACATCTACAGTGTCCACACAAACAGAACAGTTTTCCTCACCAGCTGGACCCCAGGATTCCCACACAGCACAGTCACAGATGCCTCCATTTATTAAGTACCTCAATCACAGTACAATAACAAAATTACAGCTCAGGCTAGTGCCTCTGAGAGGGGAGTCAGAACAAAGGAGCCCCTGGGCCTTTATACCCTCACAGTCTAAGGGCAGGAAGGTCTGGAATCATCAGCTCCTGCTGTGTCCCTGGCCACAGGTCCCAGAGCCCTCTTTTCTACAGTCAGCACTTCACGGCCTCTTGCCTGGGGGTCGGGCTCCTGTCCCCCAGAGCTGAACCTGTAACTCAACTGTACTGCAGCCACAGCCTGAGCTACCTGCACTGAATACAGGCTTGCCAAAACACTGAGTGAACTCACTCTGCAGAAATTCCTGACTAAATCTCTGCCAGAAGGTTTTGCTGTATTTGTGGTACATACAGGGAGCATGAAACCAGGTCATCTTTATTGATATGTCTATACCCACACCAATTCTTGCAATGCAGCTCTTCCACCAGTATAGCATATTCTGAAAAACTTTCTCTTTTTTTTTTTTTTTTTACTATAAAAGCTTTGTTGACATTTGGGATGAAGTCCCTCAGAGAGCTCTACCAATATCTGTCTACCTTCTAAATATAATCTTTCTTCAGACATCTATCACATCCTCCCATGACACACAGAATCTGTTCAAGCTTTTTGTATAGTTAGTGACAGATTTAACTCTGCATTTGCCAGATTGGGAATAGATGTGCCAGCACTTCTGTGAGAACATTTCTGTCCTTTCCCATCAATTATTAGACTGTGTATCTACCTGTGGTCTTGCAATGCCACATGACTACTGAGAAAGAGCCTATTTTGAAGTTTGTAAAGTGCACAAGCCAAAAAAAAAAAGGCCCTCTGTTGCTTGTTCTTTACAAATGGCACAGCACAAACCAACTCCTAGTCCCTTCCCTGGATAACCTCTCCATTTCCCAGACTGCTTCTTGACACTCACTTGGAAGTGTGATGTACTTTGCACTGCTACAAAGCAAAATCATCCCAGAGGATTGCCATGGGTTTGAAGTCAAGGGCATGCCATGTTTACTTGTGATTTCTGTTTTCTTTGGGAAGCCTTGGAGAGAAAAGTCAAAAATAAAATGCTCACTGCTGACACAAAGCAGTGCCTTCCAGGCGCAAATGTTTGTACACGTGCAGAGGCACTCTAGGTACCAGCTGTAACCATAAAAGCATCTCTGCTTTGAAAACATTATGATTATTCTCACTTTTTGGTAAGAGAAGGAAAAGGTTTAAATTCAGGTAATGTTCTTCAACAGACTGCATTAGAGATGCAAAGATAAGCAAAGCACTCAAAAAATCATGAAACACCATCTGCTCTCTTTTATCTTCTAATGTCTATCAGCATCACCAGTGTTGCCAACATTAGTCACCCTCCTCATGATATTGGGTGTTTTTCTTATGCTCTCAGCTCTCATAATCAAAATTATACAATAGCAGTTTAAAATAAACTAAAAAAAAAAATCCAATACACTTGATGCCTGAGAAAACTGGTGCAAGTCAGCAGCTCAGAAAAGCAGGAAAGTTTGAACAATTCAGATAGAATTTAACTGCTAAAATTTGTTATGATATTGAGTGTACTCCAGGAGCTATCTTTCAGAGTAGCTCAGCTTCTACAGAGGGATAATCACATTTAAGTCCCAGGGTAGCATACTAAATCTCTCAAAAATCGGCTTTTAACTATTACCACAGAATATCCAAAAAATCCTGTTGCAAGCCACATTTTTGCACAGGCATGGTTCATGAAAAAGACATCAACTGAACTCTGTGCCTTTGGAAGCCAGGCAATACTCAAACACCGAGCCTCATACTGATTACAGTCTCATTATCTCCTCATGGGAACATCCAGGAGAACAAGTGCAGCCTCTGCCTCTCTCTCTTGCCAACTTTACATTATCACGATTACATCTTACTCAGTTGCTTCACACAGCTTTTATTTTTATATAAAGTGAAGAAAGCTTTTGCTATTCTGAAACATGAAGTATGTCACTGCCCACTGCCTGCTGAGACCAGGGTGCAGCTCATGACAAGCGCAGTAGGCACTGGAGAGGCACCAGCACACCTTGGCTGGCAGGTGGAGCAGGGCATCCCTGGAAATGCTGCTCACAGGTGGTTTTCAACAACTCCGCACAGCTGAGCTAGGATCCGAATGATTTGAGTCCCTTTGTGCGTAGCCAGCAGCTGGGAAACACATCCATTATGCCCTGCTCTCTCTCCCCATTGCATCCCCATTTAGTGCCAACTAAAACCTCAGCCTCAACCTTTGCATTTAATAAGATCCGAAGTCTTTAACCCCATCATCCTGCTCCTCCTGTTTGAACTGGCAATTAGGGGCTGCACTATGTGAAAGCATCCTGTTCTCTGCACACATGTTACAGCCTGCATCTCTGCAGGAGGCCCTGTGACTCATGTCTGACTCATGCAAGACCTGTACCACCAACAGCATCTATCACAGCCAAAAAACAAAGTACTCACCCTCAGGTTAGGAGATATTTTAATGCCATGTGTGTTAAGGAAGAAATATGCACAAGCCAAGGTAGCTGGCACAAGGAGATTTGAAGGAAGATGGTGGTGCCCCTGAGCCCCACAACCCTCACTCAGCCCAACCACTGGGGCTTCCAAGAGGAAGAATAAACTGACAACAGCCACGACCTGAGGCTTAATTTAACCACAGCACCCTGGCATCCAAATCCCACTCAGGACTTCTTGCATTCGCACACTTGAATTCACATACTTACCCGGAAGAATGAACCCAAGCACACACTTGGTCCTTCAAACAATCAAGTCCTGGTCTTTCTGGCGCTGTGATTTGTGCAATGCATTCTTCAAAATTTCATGTCTTTTCCTATCTACATTTGCCAACATAAAACAGCAAAGTTAGTAATTTTCTTACTGCTACAGCTTCCCCCCTGCCCCTGCCAAGAGAGAGGGGAAAACCAAGATTACAGAAAATCGGAATATTTCTTACAAAGTCACCTCCCTCTCTCCTTGCAGCCTCAATAAAGCAAAGCCATTTCTCCCTCACATTTAAAATCACTGAGTTCATTAACTATTTAATGAATTTTGTGCTTTCCTGCTGCACAAGCAGCAAGCCTCAATCTATTTTCCAAGTTACAACTTTTTTTGTTGTCATTTCTAACACACAATTTTGTGCACAGAGGTTTCCTGAGAGCCATGTGGACCAAAACATGTTTCTTCACAGTAGGAAATAGAAAAATTGGTAGAACAGCAGCACTAAAATGAAAACATTTATTTGATATGTCAAACAAAACCTACAGCACCAAACCCAGGAGTTTCTTATTATATTACGCTAGATTAAGAAAGAACAGGCAAAACGTGTAAAGTATCATGGAAATAGAAAATTTGAAATCTTATAGGGTATATTATATTTAGAAATATAATTTAACTGCACTGTAAAGCAAAACTGCATAAGTGTTGGACATGTAAATCATTATAGTTTATCCACTGCAAGTAACTCAGCCAGTAGAGACAAGAAATCGTAAGTTGCCTGTCGGGAATTCTTTCAGATGAAATATCAGAGGGTTGTTGAATATTCAAAACAAGACACATTTTAGAATCCTATTTCTCAAAGAATATCCTTTTCAGTTAGTCCTTCCAGAAAACCAGGGTAGATTTTTAATTGTCTATCTGTCAGTGCAGATCATCTAAATCAATCGTTTAAATTATGCTCATTTTTTAGACATTACTTTTAATAATGAGAAGAGAGAGGAGAGATGACGAGATGAACTGCTTGGTTGATCTTTGGCCACTACTGCCAGTAGAGTTGTTAGGGGGAAGCATACAGACATCCACACATGCAGGAGTCCATCTTTTTAATCTACTGCAAATTAAGTGACGACCTACCTGGGCAGTGTTCAACAATTGCCATCAACAGTAGTCACCAATACATGTCTAGAAGGCATCTTTGAACTAATTAGTCAGCTTCTAAACTGCAGCTTTCCAAGCTTTCCAACAAGAAAACAAACATCTCTTATATTGTCACTTTTTCAAGTTTATATTTTACCTGATCAAAACCATTTAGAGCTAACATACTTGGCATTGCACAAAAGGCTCAGATCCAGAGTCGGTGCCGTAACTGCCAAAAACTTAGTCAGTTTTGGATTAAGCTGTCATCCATGGTGTAGGCTTAACAGTCTTGGATGCTTAGAAATGACAATAAAAAGCAAAATATGATGCTGTTAGCCTTAACACAAGATATCTGCATCATATGAACTGCTCTAGTATTACCAGAACTCTTAACTTGAATGTTAGTGCAGGTGAAGGCAGGTAGGAAACAACAGTGATTTTGGGAAATATCACAATTTCAGGAAGCACACAGTAGCTGAAGAAAAGGACAGTGGCAGCATCTTTCTCCACATCCCCAATCCTTCAATTACTCTGTGGTGAACCATGGGGAAATCACAGGAGGGAGAGGATATGTGGTGGACAGTGAGTAGGAGCAGAAGTGGTTTTTAAGAGAAACCATGTAAGCAGAGTCCACAAATCACCACCAAATAGCCACAGAAGAACTGCGAGAAAAACCAAGAATGAGTCCCTACCACAGACAAAAAAAGCATGGTCCTCTTTGTAGTAACTTTTCCTGATAGGAAAATTCAAGCCAAGTGTCTTGTTGCCTGCAAAATGGGGATAATTAGGGATCCTACACAGCCATTTCCTAGCAACACCATACAAAGAGGAAAAGTAGCTTCTTCTATCAATCACAAAATAATATTGTTTAGAAGAAATTTTTTCCTGACATCCACAAGTTTCCAGATTTATACTTTTTTTCTTCTTTAAAACAATTATGTACTTAAATATAGAAAACAATTCTATGCTATTTGGCACCAATAATTTGGCATAAAATCAAAGAAAAGAACACATGTAAACAAAATGCTTAAATAACACAAGAAATTTTTATTCTCTTAAGATCTTGCTGAGTTAAATGAATATGAAAAAATGAATCAAATAGCAAAAGGTATCCTTACTCATTCAACAACGATGCCATAATGAAAGGAAAAGTCTCACAGTAGGTTTGATGAAACTATTAGTCCTTGGTTTTGATCATTCCATTTCTCTAAAGATTCTGATAGGAAATATGTGAATGAAGTGAGGAAAGGGATCTCTCAACTCCTCAAAACCATGAGTAAATAAATAAAAGCAAACCCCCAAATCTAGTTAGACAGTTTCAGACACCTTTTACATTCAATCACTCTTCCCATCGCTTCTACATAATGCTTCAATTTTTAATTTTTTCCCAACATTACCATTATGCTACCTATGAGCCCCAGTGTTTGGGGGACTCCATCTTCACTTAATCACCTTCTGGCCAACAGATCACTCAGCACAAAATATCCAGGCCTAACCTGTCTTGCACAGGAATGATTTTTGGGAAGAATGGTGTTCAAGCTCTGCCATGGAGTTAAAGTGAGATCAAACAAAGTCTATAAACCTCAGTCAGCCACATTCATGAATTTCAGCCTTCTGAATGCTTTTCTAAACACTGTGTTGATGTTCACCTCTGCAGAAGTCTTCCCCTTGCTTACAATGGCATGGCAAGCTCATATTTTACACAGATAAGGCAGAAACATCCTACCAGCTCTGCAGGTAGGGAAACAGACTGATTAGATTGTCAGTGATTAAATGCAAAATTGCTGTCAGTTTCTGATAGACCAGAACTGCTCCTCCTACTTCCCCAGCAGCCTCCATCCTTGGATCTGAATTTCAAAGCTCAAAGTGCATCCAAGGCATTTTAAGCTCTGGAGTTAAAAATTAATTTTGCCTAGCAACATGCCCTTAAGTTATCTTACTTTTATGGAAGTTGTTTCAGTGATCCTTTTTGTTACAGAGGCAGCTTGGGCTCAGCATCAGCCATTTCATTTACAACAGGTACTGAAAGAACCTGGAAAAAGCTTTACTTGATCCGTCCAACCTTGAATTTTCTTCCCTGCTTCCTGCACTAATCCTTAACTGAGTATCACTGTCCCCATTTCCCCCAGAACAACAATTGAGGGAAATTACTTGTTTTTTAACAGTACAACACAATATATTAATTTCTGGTTTTCTCCTGACATCTGTGAGGATGCACTGAGTTCACTATGGGGTCACCAGCTGCAAATGTCACCTCCCATATTTTCGTGGAGCTTCTCTTGACCATGTGCTTGTCTGCCATCAAGCAAGTTATCCTGCATTATTGCCAGTGTCACTGCTTGTTTCCCAGGACAGAACATAAGTGTTAATGATCACATGTCCAAAATTCACCAGCTTCATAACTACACTCCAGCTCATCTAAAGATGCTTTAACCAAGCCTTGCCACATTCCATCTTCCCCAGTTTCACCATATGAAAAACTGACATTGTCCTTTGAACACCTTATTGTCTCTGAAGAAAACCTCCTGGCATGTGCTTCACACACACACAACTCCCTCCCTGTCCTTAGCAGGGAAAAGGGATATCAATCCTACATAAAGAACAAAGTTCTCCTTGTTTAAATGGGTTTTCAGTGGGAGCCATGTGAAACTTGGTGTACCACCCAAATAACGTGGTTCAGGAAGAATATTTATTTTCTATTTTCTTTGGCCAAAACTCCTATTGTTCCTGAAGAAAAAGGAAGCCTTTAATTGTTTTTCAGCCACATTCTCTGCATTGGATACCCTGCCAGATTTTTGCTGATCACTCCATATGCTGACACTGCTTTTATTTTTTTTTTTTACCTGTTAAACTAATGGGGTTTTTTTATTATTTTCACATGATGTTCTTTGGAAAAATGCAGATTGTTTTCCCAGTTATGCACGTCCCATCATTACCGTAGCCACAAGCTGTGTATCTCTGTTTTGGCCACATCCCCTCATTACTTAGTGCAATGTATGAACTCTGATATTCATTCAGCTCCCATGCTTTCAACCAGAGAAAAATAGCCCACTAAATGCTTAAAAGAACTACACTGCCTGTCATTCCTTCTGTAATCCCTGGCACTTATGTTCCTTGTCCTTAGTAGAAGAAAAAAAATTAAGGTGGAGAGCATGCACTATCAGTGTCTTCTCTTCTACTGAACTGACTGAGTTTATTTTCTGTTCCTGCAGGATGTTGGAGTTGTGCAGCTAAGCGTATCACCTGTGAGTTGCATGTTCCTCCTTGGGACATTTGGTGACCATGCCACAGAAGCAAAGCTCTAGGGCCAGACTTCACCAAGTAGCTGATGCTGAGTTCAAATTGTTCACAGTAGGGTTATGCTGGCTGAATATGCAGTCCCAGGTTTTAGTGCTTATATGATTTCTTCTCCAATTTCCAGCAGGAGTCATAACTCATCACTAGGATGTTCACAGAAGAGATTTTTGACACACATTGTGGACATTTCTTATTTCCCTGCTGTTGTCCTGATTTTCAGCCTTCAAAATTGTTTTACATTCTTGTATTTGAGTTCTCACACGTTGAAACATAAACAAGTAGATTGTTTTTGCATTCCTCTGTGTAATGGACTGCTGGTTTGACCACTGAGGTCAGAGGGGTGTTCCTCTCCTCCCCCAATCCTTGACCAAATCCCAAAAACTATATATGTTGAATTTCCCAAAATAAAGTGCTTCTTTTCCTTGCTCTCATGCAAACGAGTGAGTGTAGTTCTTTTCTTGTCCTGCTTGCGACATCCTGCTATTCCCGTTTTAAATCTCAGTTTGTCTGCATTCTTCTTGAGTCAGACTCCTTAAGAGTTTCTCACGTCATTCAAAAAAATGACCAAGAACCCTAATAAAACTTGCAGAATTACATATCAAATTGTATTTTAACAGGGAATAACTTAATTGAAACATAAAAGATGCTGACCTCTAAGCAATTGTAAGGGAAATTATTAAGCAAACATAGTTAAAAGCTCACCTCCTCAACTTCCAAAATCACAATCATTCCTTTTGCCCTAGTGGCTACAACCTTTAGAAAAATCTCCATTTTACATGCTCCTTGCTTTCTCTCAGTCACTCTGTGGTGGTGACACCATTACTATTTAAAGCTGAAGGGTCTGGGTAAGAAGTTTATCTTACCTAAAAGAAAATTCCTTTTGACTAAAAGCCAACAGTCCATGATAGTTTCCAACTCTCCACTTGTGAGCTTGGGCAATACCAGAGAGGGTGAGATGCCATCTCAGGGCAGGATGCCCTCAGGAAGAGATGCTCTCTCACTAGGGCCACAGTCAATAAGGTTTCTGCCTGACTCGCCCTAATTCGTACTCACACTGTTACGCACTTGGGGGTCCCTGGAGCCCCTGACAACTCTGTACCACATCTGTTTTGAACACAACAAAATCCCATCTTTCTCAGAGGCCTGAACAAATGAAACCAGTGACCTTATTTCATTTCCTTCTCCCCAAAGGAGCACTAATTTCAGTGCTGCGTTGTAGCTGGCAGAACAGTACGTCTTACAAATTAAGCAGTGAGAAATAACATTCCCAACATCACATTGCATAATGCAAGGCACTGAGATTTACTATGTTATTCACAAGCCTTAACATACTGTACTCATCTATTCACAGAGCACTGAATCCTCCTTTTCAGAAAAGGCTCCTACATGTCCCACATTAACAAAGATGACATTTACAAGTTTTACCATCAGTCTTTTTTCTCCTCAACTAATTTTGTCATGGTAGGAGTATGTCACTTATTTATGGCACGCATTTGGGTGGAGTGTGGGGTTTTAATCATCAACTGGAGGAATTTTTGTTGTTGGACATTTTGGCCAAAGCTGTGTTCATTTAAGAGTGGTTCAGAATTAGTAACACTGAGGAGCCCCACTGGAAGCACTTTAGGAATACCTATTTCAGGATAAATAATCTCAGATTAGACACCCTGAAGTTAGAATCCTAATTACGTGTCACTCAACAATTGCCTTGGACAGTGACCTAATTTTTAACACTGAAATGATATAATCTATTTTATTGCTGCTGAGAGGGAAACAAGTAATTAGTTGGTGCTTTTTAAAAGGACAACCAGCAATTTAAGATTCTTTTACAGGGAAATGGTTGAAATTGCAGAGTTACTGCAAATAAATCTTCACTGAATTGCTTCTCCACTGCCAAAAATAGGCCCCCATTGCACAGTAAGCAGAGGTTGACAGGAGAGAACTGCATCATTAAAAAGCTAAAATGTGTATGTTATTCCACTTTCTCATGCAAACATTGCTTCTCTTTCACAGCCTTAGAGTAAGAGTATCCCATTTGAAGGAAGCCTTCCCTCCAGTTGCTTTGGAAGGAGGAGTAAAATAACTAGCACAAGCCTACACAAAGCCCTTAGAAGTTTAAGACTTTTTGAAAGTCTGGTTATCCTCTGACCAAATATTCTATCAAACACTTGACCAGATGTTCAGGTGGTCCAAAATGAGCATTGATGAAAGTCAAGTGACAACCACTGGCACTTCATGAGCAAAAAGTCAACAGTCTGGGTGGGGATTTGAGAACTGCACCAGAGGCACTAAAGTTTCTCTCACAGAGAAAATCAGTAACTCTCGCACTGACTGCAATGGCCAACAACTATACACAGCTGAAAATCCTGCTCCTGGATGGAAACAGAAGCACAGACAATAAAACACCAGAGCAAATCTTGCCCAACAAGATTGCTTCTTTTGCACAGAATCATAAAATCAGTCAATTAGGGTGCATAGTTAAATTAATCTAGTTAGATTTTACCCAGGCAGCTGGTGGTGTACCTCAAAAATCTTAATTCAAAACTTAGTTCAAATTGATTTGAAATAAATCAAAGTCTTTTGTATTTAAGCTGCAAAGAAAGAATAAAAATAAATGACAGTGCTTCAATGTGAAGGAAGGTGTCTCAGTTGCTGAAAGGATTTTTCAAAAATATCTGCCTCAAAAGATCTGTGATAGAAAAGACAGCATACTAGTCACAGATTTAGAAGTGGTAATGAAGTGGAAGAAATTCTGATTACTGGCAGCAGAATAGGAACGCAAAAATCTAAGAAGAACCTCAAATATTAAACTCCCAGAATTCATCCCAGAAATAATTTGTTCATAAGCTTAAAATCTCACTTAAAAAACCCTCCACAACTATTTGTAGCAGGAAATCTTGAAAACGTGACCCAAGTGTAAGTGTTACATATAAGTGTAAAATCCCCAAAATATGTAAATAACAGCTCAGAAACGCCACTTCTCCCCTTCACTTCTGGCTGTTAGGTCAGAAAACTAGGAACAAGAGTTTAAAGGTCAGCAAAATTAACTATCTAAGTAAGTTTTGCTACAAAACTAGCATCCAGCTAAAGGTCATAATTCCCGCAACCTGAAGTCACTGGCTTTACATTGCCTATTTTAAAAAGTATCTTTGAGAAGCTGCAGTCACAATAAGCCATTACGAAATATTTCAGAACACTCATGCAAACACCCCTCTTGTAACCATTTCAACAGCATTCATCATTCCTTTTATTTACATTCTATTATCATACATATGAGAAGTCACTGCAAATATGCATGCAGTAAAGTACTTGCACAGTTCCTTTAAAAAAGGCTTTGTGAGTTTGGAAGACTTTCTATCCAAGAGCTAGAACATTCTGTGCAATCAGTGACCAAATGCACAGTGCAAATAACAAACTGCAAACAGCCGACAGAGCAACTGATAGGCTGAAACAGCCAAATAATTTTGAATAATGGGCAAATTAATGGAAATTGAAATCTGTTCATACATCATTTATGGACACAACAGCTAAAATTTCTGCATAACAAAGTTTTGAACTAAGTATTAGAAAATGTTACAGGAAAAAGATGGATACCAGGACCAAGACTGGAAGATGATCCTTTCCCCCTGCCACTCTCCCCCCCAGTTTCTTATAATCATTCAGTCTAAGACAAGAACAGCACAGCTCTACTGGATGAGCAAGTTACATAAAAATGTAGGATTTCCCCCTTCCCATTTTATTGCAAGGTGTATATTTTTCAAGAAGTGCAAATAGAAACTCAGTTAACGTCAAAAAATATCAGGATGAAGATCACCTCAAAGAGCTCAGATTTGATATTTCTTTGATCATCAACTTGACCTTTGCCTGCTAAACAGCACACAGATAAGGAATGATAGATCAGCTGTCTTCACAGATGAAAACTAAAGGACATCAAATACAGCCACCAGTGGCACCAGAGTCCCTTCAAGTGGGACTCTGGCTGCAGAGGATTACACAGATTCAAATAACTGCTTGACAAGTTGAGAGGTACCACAGAGAAACAGCAGTTTTCATACAATGGTTCTGACACCTTTGGTTAGGAAGACCCCTAATTGAAAATACCTCTTGGCAAGGGAAGAGTGAGACCATGCCTTGCATGTCCTGCAACTTCAAGATGAGATTCACATGCCACAGCAATGTTTATTCCACTCCAAAGTACACTCCTTTGGATACAGTGTGACTTCAGACAACCATTACAGGAATCTTCACCCAATGAATATCGTGTTCTACCTACAGTTCAGACTGCGTGTGAGGAAAGCACCATGGCTGCTTAGAGGGTGATCCCCACGACTCAGAAACATGGGTTTTGTGGGTCTGCTCCATGCTTATACAGGTACAGAAAGAAAAGTATCAACACAGCAGCTTCAGGCCAACACTAGTCTGTGTATGTTCCTCTTCAATGCAATCCACGAAGACACGAGGCATCCTTCTCCCCAGCCATGCAAGAGGTGAAAGTGATTTACTCTCCACAAGGATTGGACTCAGAGGTAATTAGTTAATGTTGAAAGACTGACTAGGATTCATGGACTCACCATCTTCTAAAATGGAGTAGGGTCATGCAAATACAGTTATTTCTGCAGCACTTATGTCTATCATGTCTGCACTGATGCCTGTTCAGGTGGTCTGAATATGTACTTTTTAACTGTATCTTTAAATACTAACTAGCACTGAACACTTAGTTCAGTTTCCCTTCTTTTTTCTCAAGCAGAAATTGACATTTATATGTGGCACTTAAGCCAATCCTGTCTAAATAAGGTGACACAGAACAAAAAGATTGTTGAGAAAAATGTGCACAGAATGGTACTGCTATCACATCTCATGGTACTGCATGTGTGTTCTGGTAGGAAACACTTCAAATACAGCCCAACTACTAAGATGAGACTTAAATCACAAGGAGGACAGAATTAGTAGATGCACTAGAAGGCATGGTAAAAACAAGCAAGGCAAAATTCTTTCCCTGAAATTAAAAATGTCATTACTTCGGTGCAAAATTTTACACATCCCACAGATATTTTAGAAGCTGCACATCTACTCCTCTGAAATGCTCCCCTGTTGTAAACATGTCTCCATCCTTGATTACCAGTAATAAGACTGAAAAAAAAAATCAAATAATCCAAACTCCATAGGAACCACAAAATGCTCTCTGTTCCATTTCCACTTAAACACCTTTTTTCCCAGTGATGGACAAGGAAAAGGACTAGAAGATAGACTATTCTACCATTCTGGCTTCATTAAGTATCTGAAAACTCAAAAGCCACCAGGCTTGTGATCACTATCTCATTTCAAATCAAAAACTCCCATCACCTCACAGTAATGGTCTGCTTCTCTGACAGTATGAAGAAGACTCTAATATCTTACTGTATTTCAGAGTCTAAGGTAATGAGGAACCAAACTGCTTGGCTTAGGAAAGGTGGAAGGAAAAGCAGTAAAAAAAAAGGCAGAGGTCTATATTATTACTACTTATCTCAGAGTTAATATAATGATCTTTGAGAAAGAAAAAGGAGTTAAAAGGCCGTACATGCCATCACAATAGACTAAATGCATATAGATACAATAGAACTTGAGGAAAGCAAAGAGATGACAGTCTAGATGATCTGTCCAAGAGCATAGCTAACATCTGTGCTATTTTTTTTAAATTGCAAAGCACTTCTGTGCAATGCTTGACTGATCATTATTTTATATGTTCACAGCCGAAGAAGTAGTTTCCCTGACAAGAAGATCCTGCTGCCTGGCATTTGTACTTTTTACTAATATCCTAATTATGTTACTACTGATGACCAAGAAATAGAATAAAGTATTCAGTAAGAAATATGGCCATGCACCAAATTATCTCAGATTCTCAGATGTTCAGTCTACACAGTCTTTAAAAACAAAACTATTTATATGGCATAATGAAGTACTCCAAAATCAGAACGATTTTGAACAAAAGGCAAAATAGAAATCAAACACCAAGTAAATGGAACAAGTTTTCTGTTGAGTAGGTTTGACTGACAAGATCATCCTTACTTGCTGTCAAAGAGTGACAGTCCACGCTGAGGTGGCTGAACAAGCAGTGAAATAAAAATTTACTGTCAAAGGAAGTAAGAAAACTTAACTGCCACCAGCTGTCACTGTACCAGCCTTACCCTCTTGTTCTTAGTCAGTTCTAGTTGCTTTCAAACCTTGCCAATCTAGAAGACGTATCAGGTTGATCAAGAGTACAAGACAGAACTGACAGCTGACAGGCTCATAATAGCCCTTCTTCATGCAGCCAGACATATCAAATGGGAACAAGGGATGAATTTAACAGACCCAACACCATTTTGCATGGTAAGACTATGATGTTATTTGCTGCTCTGTACTATTTGGATATTACCCACCCAGTGCTTGATGCCTCTGGAAGGGCAGCTGCCCAGATGACTGATGTTGATTCTCACAAAGGAGAAGACAACACTCCAGATGCTATATACAATACCAAGATGCTATACAATACAAAGAACAATGAAGAACAAAACATTTTCTTGTCACACTTAAAGCCAGAAAAATTACACGTCCCATTTATTTCCACCCTCTAGAGACTTACTCAACGCCTGGTGGCAAAACTCAGGGATTTGGTTTCTTGTTTTGTCAAGGAGAATTACTATAATTTTTCTCCCATATACAACTTCACCAGACAATGGTTGAGATTATTAACAAAAATTTGAACACTGCAACATGCACTGCTCCAATAGTAAAAGATAAGCAGAAACAAGTCACAACTGTTCAAACACAGAGTTAAAAAAAGTCCAGATATGGAAACATCCCAAGGGCTGACTTTACTTAGTGAAACTATGAACTCCTTTTAGCCAGTACACATGGAGATCTGACTGAGAAAGCCTCTTGTTAACCAGAACTACTACAAAATTATATCCTAGCATTGTCAAAATATGCTAGCATTGTTAAAATATGCTAGAGTTGTGCGTAACCAGTTCTATAGATGCGTATGTTATTTTCTTATCAATACGCTCATTCACTTCTGCTTGTTTTTCCTGCAAACACCTGTCAAGCCTTCCTGTACTCTTCAGCAGCCCCAGTAGCTGCAGTTCTGTTTATCTGCTCACCAAAGCACTGTTGAGTGGCTGAAGAAGAGCAGAGTCTTACCCTTAATGCACTTTCAGTTTTAACATTAATATACTAAATCACTTAAGCCTGTTTAGCACTCCTGAACAAAGACAATCACAAGAATCACACACTCAATCATGAGCATGTTTTTACAGTGAATGATTCTCATGCACATCCCAAGTCTTTCCAGGGCCAGTCCACAGAGCATGCAGGTGTTGCACTCCTGTCCTTTGATTTTGAAGCTGAAGCAATCTGCTTCTTGAGAGAGAGAAATCAAGTCATCAGCCAAAACAGGAGCTTCTTGGTCCATCTCCCTCAGCCTTGCATAGCTTGGATCCTACTAGTAGCCTTTAAAGCTTCTGTGAGCTACTCATTCAAAACAAGTGAGGGAAGAAACTTCATGCAATGCCTCATGAGGAAGATAGCTCCTCTTAGTCAAAGATAGCTAATATTTCTGCACTTCTTTGTCCCCACTTCTCAAATCAGTCTCAAATGCTGGGCACACGCAGAATGAGGCCTGGTGAAAGCACAGTGTGTTCTAACAAAGAGCAACCAACAGCTAGCTGGGTGTTTTGAAAGACAAGCCACAATGTCTGGAGATGAGCCAGCCAAATTCCTGTCTCTCCTCCAGAAGAGATTTAAAAAACTCCAAACAATCCAATGCATCTCAAATATCACAATCAGAAATTACATGATGGCCTTACAATAAGGGAGATAACAGATGAGATACTGCAACACAGAAGCTCTTCATAAATATGCTACATACAGTAGCTTGAAACACAGTCATTATTTTAACAGCTACATTGAAATTTTTTTGCAAGTAGTCGACAGTTCATGTCAAAACAAAAAAATACAAACGATTTCAAGTTTTCTTTCTTCTGAAAAATGTTTTGTAAATGCTATGACAAGTTTGTTCCTCTCCTTGAATGCCAGATACATTCAACTAAATGTAAAGAAAACCCTAAAAGTCTTCATGAGCTTTTAGTTCTCCTAGATCATTGCTGTATTTTAATAAAGATGTATCTAGCCAAGCTACATACTCAATTTCTCCTGCATAGTCACTGTGGATAAAAGTATTGCACCTGTTCACCCATGGACAAGGAAGGTAGCCATTAACAGATTTACAAAAATGAAGCTGAGCGTTAGGATAATGAAAAGCCTACCTTGACTTGCACGTTGATGATTTGTAAGAAAAGCGGGAGAGCACCAATCCAGTTCTGATCTCCTAGCAGTCCACCTGGGAGATCGGGCTAGGAAGTGCCCATAACAAACACTGTGTAAATTCTCTATACTTTGTTGAAACAGTTGGCATTTCCCAAGTGTCAATACCCCTCCCAATGATGGACATTCACTCTCCTTGCCATCCTGGCAAAGGGGAGATGGGTGTCTATCCATGCACGGCAGTCATTGTTACTCCCACAGGACTGCTGCAGAGATCATGGCAAAGGAGCAAGGAGGATAATGGCAGGGGGTTGGAAGCAGACTATCTTTAAGGTTCCTTCCAATCCAAGTCATTCCATGATTCTCTGATATGATGTTATACTGGACTGGTGAAATAGCTGGTCAAACACTGTGCACCTGATAGAAATCAAAAGGACAGGGCTCCTCTACAGGACACAAGAGTGCTTGTAGGACAGATGGACCTAAGGTCCAGATTTTAACAGATTATAGAACTCACTGGACACATTTTAACTCACTGGAAAATTTAGAAGGTATTCTGATTTTATTTTTAACATGGATATTCAATAAACACAAAGATTTTTCTTAAATTTAATAATCTTTTAAAATTCCTTTTGTCCTTCTTTCATGCATACAAACCCATTCAAATTCAAAATCCTCAGAATCTGATAAGCTTCTTTCTCCTTGAGGCAAGGGGTACTAATTAGGTGAGCTAGTGAGATGCCAGCATACAATCTAGGAACATTTGGGTGGATGTGATGGTTTGCACAGAGCTCAAAACATACCTCAGGCATTGAAGGGTGGAACATGAAAGCAGGAGTGGAGGACATGGCATGATGGACCCTGTACAGATCATTTCAGATAATTTGAAATCTTAGCTGAATCTATGTCCCTGTAAAACAATCACTCAAGTGCCCTGCTTTTCCAAACTACTCCAATATTTGGTGCTAGGATAGATATTTAAAAGCAGTCAGCACTTACAAAACTCTGCCACAAATAAGTTTCCTGGCAATTATCAAAGGGATCAACATCAGGACAGATGCAGAGCACTTATAAAAAAAGGACCTAAAATGCAATTTATTCTTCCCAAGGGATTCACGTTTATTATCAATGTTAGACAAAGCTGGAATCCATTGCACATCCCATATCACAGTTTGAGCCCTTTTTCTGTGTTCCCAGAAGCAGAAAGATTTCTGGAGAGCAAGTTCTGTGCCAGCATCCCATACCACAGGGAAACAGGATTAGATGTTGCCTCATGGTGCTTCAATGCAAGGGGAATCATGAACTACCTTCTCTCATATATGGCCACTCTCTTCTCCTCCCACTCATTCCTTAGTCATCAAATCCCCCCTACCCAGTCTTTCCACCCTTCCTGAACCCAGCTCATCCCCACCATTGGCTTTGATTCCACAAGTAGACTTTTGCTAACTAGAGGATACAGTTTGCCATCTGTCCCAGCCACATCAGTTACTGTTTTCTTAGGCCAACTTTAAATCCAAGATAAACAGAGAAAACTTGAAGCAACTGAACATCCTTAAGTCTCTGTGAAACACATTAACCTGACACCTTGACCAGCTATGATATTCCATTTTATTTCAAGTACAACCAATAGGTCTCCACATTCTCTTCATGTAGCCTGCATACCTGGATGAATTCCCCAGTCTGATTCTCCTTCAGGAGGCCTGCAAAGGCTTCCCTTCCCATAATGTACCACACACAATCTAGAGGCATAGAGCTAAGGAACACAGAGGCTGGGAAAAGAAGAAAAAACAAATCCACCACTACTCAACTGTGAGCAAGATGTTTACATTACTCCAAATAGATTCCAAAGCAAGGTCTAAGCTTTGCTTTTTAAAGTGGTTTCATTACTTGTCCCAGCCTCCCCTATTTCTCAGTTTGGACAACAGCTGGCAGTTACAGCAGTCCAACCAGCTGCATTATAAAGCGTACATCCGAAATGTAGCTCAGGGAAAAATCTACAGAGACAGATAAGACTTAAAAACTCCATCTCATAGATGGTGTGTAGGAGGTGGAAAGAGGCACTGCTAAATCTGTTACCTTTCCTGTGAATGATGAGCACACCACCCCTTCCAAAAATAGACTACAGAGGAAACATTATGGTGGTGACTGTGAAAAAGCAAGCTCACTACTCTGGCTCAGACATCAGGTCAGCTCTGTGTGAACACATGACCTCCTTCAAAGCTACTGGAACAGCTGTTATTTAGGTTTTTGCTAAAAAGGTAAACACATGGAATGTATTGGAAATTGTGGTGCTTAAAAAATGTACCTTCATTTCAAGAAGCTGCTTCATAAATTCCACACTACCAAAAGGTAACAACTGACATAAGGCTCCTAGTAAAAGTTCCCATCTTCCACCTGTTGGGTCTGACAACCCTGCACCGCATTCCATCACAACAGTCATCACTAATCCCTCCTGCCTTCACCTTTTAAACTTTTGCTATGCAAATGTATGTTCATAAAGCCTGTGTCCACGATGTGGACAAGGAAGAGAGTTTAGCTGCTAAATGCATTGGTCCAGCACCATCAAATACAACAAACTCACTTCAGAAAAAATTCTAAGACCACGGTAGGGATGAGGAGAAGGGAGGAAATCTTTCTTCCATCTGAAGATCTGTGCAAAGCCAGTGACTTCACTCTTGACCTGTTGGAATAACTTTCTCCAGAGAGGGAAATTAATTCAGCCTCCAGCTCTATTTGATCTCTGACCTTCCTCTACAAAACAATTTGCATACAGTATGTCTGAACTCGGTCAGTTATATCTTGAGGGATGTGTAAGATGATCTGCAGCATGCACAAAATTAAAATGACCCAGCCATTAAAACAGATGCTACTAGGAATCTGAACAGAATCATTTGTTCAGATCAACCATATGTAGTATTAGCTAAGTCAGACAGGAGTTAAACAAGCATCTCTGAGTGCAGTTCTTACATGGCTAAGATATGCTGGTTGTTAAGTAATGAAGTGTTTGGTGCCACCAGAGTAATGTTATTATTTTTAATTGAAAGAAGTATATTCATTAGGCCAAGTATAAATGTTTCATGCACACATTATCATCTTTAAACTGCATTATGGATATAAATTCTACCAAACCGGCCAGCAACTGCATACATGCTTACAATTAAGCCACACATTTCAATATCTTTAAAGCATTAACTTATTACAAATTATTAGCTTAAGAATTAAGAACACTTCAAATTAGAAGCAATCAGAAGCTCACAGTGAGTTCTCAACACCAGGGATGCTAACAGGTTTTAGAGCTTCCAGCCTCCTTCCTGAAGGCTCACACAAAACCAAGACAGAACCTACAAGTCTTAAAAGTGCTCTGTAACCCAGCTCAATTGCCCTTGTCATTTCCTTCCCCAAGCACATTTTGCATTACAAGCTGTAAAAAAAAATTTCTTTAGATGTGATAGTTTGTTTCAACCACTGCTTCTTGCCTTCATCCTGGATGGACATTCCTTGTTAGAAATACTGTCTCTATGGATAAGTAGAGATTTCTTGTGATTGACACACAACATGACACCTTAATTGAATTTTTAACACCACTCCAGGGCAATGCATGTTCGTTTAGACCACAATGAACCTTTTGGGCCTTAAAACTATCACAGGGAATTTGTAAGGAGAAAAAAATATCCACATATCTTTCTTACAAATAGGAGCACATAAAGAAAGAACTATACTATACAATTAAAAGGTATAGCAGAGGTCAGCCAAGGAAGCCCAGAGCCTTTGCTTCATCCCACAGCCCCTGAGAAGAAATATGCATGGCTGACATAATACTGGCAGGGTATCAGCTGCTCTAGGTGATGCCCCTTCCAAGCAGGATGGAGTGGGAGGTGGGACAGAGAGATTAGGCTGCTTCAAAGGCACAAATCCTGTTTTATGTGCTTCTGAAGGAGAGAATTACAGACAATTCCTCTTTCTGTTCATAGCTTACCCACCAAGCAGGATAAAAGTAGCTCTTTACTGGCTGCATCTCCTCATCTGGAGCTTGATTTTGACTTTTCTGACCCAAGCCTGGCAAACCTCCAGGGCATGTGCCAATAAAGCACAAGGAAATAGCTCTGAAAGCTAACACCAAAAGCTTGGAGGGCAATCAATATGTCCAATACACTTCAAAATCAGGCTTTCTGTCTGCTTCAGTCTTGCAAAAGGCATGATTTTTTTTTTTGAAGGACAACTTTAGCAGCTTCCACTTCCCTGTCAGTTTCCTCACAGGGACTATTTTGCATTAGATAAGCCACTGGCAAAAAAGATGTTTGCAATCTAAATGTTCTGATGCATTTCTGAGACATTCAATGTAGCTTTGTGTCCAGTAACAAATTCCAGTGTCCACATATATAATGAAAACTTTTGAAACACTCTGAGAGAAGTACTTAAAAACTGGAAAATTACTACCAGTCATTCTTATCCAGGCCACTTAACTTCCTCTAACAAACTAATTTACACAGTTGAAAGCAGGTGAGAAGTCAGAGTTTAACAACTGTTTACTGTAGAAAAGATAGACCATCTCTTCTCTTTCATTATGTCTTACCAGCTTTAAAAAAGCCCCAGACATCTGCAGGCTATGTCCAAGCTTTTATCTATTACTCCACAGATTCTTTAGGAAGTTCTATCTGTGGTTAAAATAGCCACAAAAATGGTGTATATCATATGACAGTAATATTTGCTAATCATCACCAGTATTCTGCTATAAACTTCCTTTCTTCTGATAGTAACACCAGCACTGCCAGTAATTAGGTAGTCCCAATAAAGCATCCCACCTTACTTCTTTCATCCTCCCTCCCCCTCTTAACCTGCAGGATTTCTTTGGGAGGGAGATGACATTGGATTGACGTTCTGAAGATACAGATTAATCTCTATCTCCACAGAGAGATAGTTACTCCACATTTCAGTTCTTAAGTTTATACAGTCCTCATCATCACATCAATCTAAGACCCCAATTTGCTACTCATGCCTATTAAACATCCTGCTGCAGTGCTTTGCTGAATAGACTGGCAAACAAACACATATGGCAGTGCTTTGCCAAAATGACATTTCAGCACCACAAATTTTCACTGCTAGCTAAAAAAACCTGCCAGCTGCAGTCCCTGGCTTTTACAACATCAGCAACCAGCTACCATCACAAATCCTCTGGAGACAGTGACTTCCAGATAAGCACAGAATGAATCACATTTAAGCTTCTTACCTTACAAGGCTTACACACCCCTACTTGGCCAGCAGAGGAAAGGAGCAGTGAAATGCAGCAGAGGATGCTAAGGAGACACTTATAGTAACCTGCTAATATTTGGAAGCTTGTAAAACCCTTACCTTACATTGCACAGAATTGCTACTTTACAATCTGCTCAGCCATCCTGGATTACATGAAACTATTTCCCATCTGAAATTGCTGAATCTTTCAGGCAAAGTGGGCAAGAACAGGAATAGTTGGCACGAATATATATTTTCCCCAAGTGAACTTAAAAGTATTCCTCTTACCAAGTAGCACCTTCCTGAATATTTAGCATAGGATTGGCAACTATTTAGAATGGGAAAAAAAAATAAATCTGTGAGTACTGCATGAAATCCTGTAGATGGATGCATAGGAGAGACTGGGACACTCTGAAACAGAACTGTTCCATAGTTAGCCTGAGAGAATTCCATAATGCAATGGCCATACCCACACACGGGAGATCAACACAGAAGCCTGGAATGTGCTGTGGGAGCATATTATGTAAGTTACACAGAAACAGGAGATGGAGGATATAGGAGATGGAATGGAGACCAGAGTAAAGAAGAGGGAGGAAAGAGAGCAGACTGTAGACAAGTAAACTCTTATAATAAATGCAAAAAGACAGACTCCTGGTAAAGGATGGGGAATGTCTTTTGCTTCCTCTCATAAGTTAAAGAAAAAAAATTAAAATTATGTTCTACTATTTGTAGATATTACAAATATTAACTCATTAGCATGACATGAACAATTCCTAGTGGAGAATGTGTTTACCCTTCTATCAGCTGGCAAGCAATTCTTCTTGGAGACCAAGGGAGATAGGCATATTCAGTTTAAGACAGGGGTATTTAATTTCTCCATTGTCAAAGATAAATCTGAGGTTAAGCAATTGCTAGAAAACAAAGAACAATATGATGCCACCCAAAAGCTCCTCAACCCAACATCTCCACAGGTAATTAGGAATATATTATGGTCAGAAGTAGTGAAGGCAGCAGATAGACCCTGAACATCAGTCTGCAGTTAAATGTTCTCACAGCATGGAAGCCATTAGGAAACCAGGAAAACTCACACGACCTTTATATTACACTGACATTTGCTCCTGAATTAATGATGAACAATAACCTCCAGGATATTTTGATAACACCTTACAAGTTCTCTGTCCTCAAGTTCAGCTTAAGTCACAGATATCAATGCATGGAAATGCTCTGACAGAGAGAACATGGTCTTCCTTCAAATACTGCTATTTTGCCTTCTGAGAAAAAGTATGGCCATGTGCCCCACAGTAGAGAAAAGTATTTTCTCTGCCAACCAGGGAGGTCAAGCATAAGTTGCTGTTCAAAATTTTACCAGCACTTCACTACACACACAAAAACTCTAGCACTTCTATCTACAGTCACCCATCTTCCACCATCTGATTTTCCCCCAAGTATTACGTTCTGGGCATATTCATTTCTATATTGCGCAGCCTAATTTCAAATATTTTAAGCAGTGGTGTTCAAAGTGACATAAAACTAATCTACTCACATCCAAATCTACCAAAAAGTGCACATATCTGCCAAGAAGGAAGTGACAGATAAGAAAATCTTAAAAAGCAAAGAAAGGTAAAAGAAAAACATTGTATTTCCTTGCTGGCTTTGTGACTTCTATACCCTTCCTATTAATCAGCTTTTTTTCTGTGGGCATCATTAGCATATTCCATCAAATAAAATTTCCTGTAAACACTGGAGTCTGCTTCACACACTCCACACTGTTCTTTACTGTGCCATTAGGCAGTATCAACATATACTAAGCTACATATGGGAGGCTTGCCCATGTGGAAACACCAAGAGAAAACAGAACTGCGTTAATGAAACTGCATTAAGTGGCCTCAACTGCAACTGAAATGTATTTCCAAAATAAATTCAAACCACTAAATCAAAACCACTTGCATTTCAACACTCAGAATTCATACTGGATTGCAACATAGTTTCACAGGTCTACTGACATTCATACCTCTGTACAACCTAGATGAGTCATTAGCTTTCCCATCAAAAAAACACATGTGCTGTCACGAGGAGGAGATTGGACTGTGGATTCAAAGATTCAAAACTTTAATATCACCTGCCTATGGGTGCCTTACAATTCATAACAAATCAGAGTTTGCTGTCCCTAGAATACAGATTAGCTTTATAGAATGAATTTGTTACAGATATTTTAGTACAACATACCATCATTAATTCTGAGATCAGTACGAAAAGCTCTACCAAAATAAATCAGTCCAGCTATGCTACAACCAAAGAGATATGTCAGCTCACTGACAGCTCCACTTCCTCCAAGAATTTAAAGAAACAGCTAACAAAGGCTTTCTCTTAAGAGGGTCTTCTGTGATTCAGCTCCTGAGCAGTGTGGATCCCCTAATGGGAAATCTATCCCTCATTCTTCCACACTCAATCAATCTACAGACATTAAAAAAGGAAACGCTGCTAATAGCTGCTAAATATCCTCTTTGTTTTGCAGCAGTCACTCATACATTATGCATGGATCAAGAATAAAATAATAAGGGAAAAAGAAAACCCACCCAGACTATATGCTCTGCACATTATGATTCAAATAGAAATTCAAGAGCAAGTGTTGTCTGACTGATGTTCATCTGTGGCTATCTGAGCAGGCCTTCTATAAATCTAACTCCTATAATAATCTCCTATAAACCTAAGCCACTTTGGTTTCATTGAGGAAGATGGACTGTGTGCTAGTTATCCCACCAGAAACCACACTATGCAAGCGTGGAGGGTGAGGTTGATGGGGCACTGAGCAATCTGGCCTAGGGAAGTGTATCCCTGCTTGTGGCAGGGGGTTTGAAATTAGGTGATCTTAAAAGTCCCTTCCAACCTAAATAATTTTTATGGTTCCAAATCACTGCTGTAATTGCACCCACACACCAGCCAGGAGTGTCACATCAGAACAATGGAGAGGCCCACCCTGAACACCAGAAATCCCATCTGTCTTCACTGCACAAGACAAACTGGCACTGCTTGCCTCAGGTGTAAAGGGCTACACCTAGGACTGCCTGGCAGGCCTGCTAGGGGTCTAGATTATTTAGTATATTTAATCAAACTTAACTATTCGCTACTGTGACTTTTATTAGAGCCATAAAGGGTAAGAAGCAGTTGAGGAGGCAATTAGATGCTGTACTCCTAAAGCCTGCTTGCTCTACAGTATCTACAGAAAATATTTAACTCCAGAAGTTAAATGGGTGGAGGCTATTTCTGCATTTGGCACATTAAAATCTTACTGAAGTTTCCTTGCTTAAATCAAGGCTTGATGTTTTGCTCATACTAAACACTCCAGGAGATCTGCTTGTTCCAACTAAAGAACAACAGTTCAAGTCTCATGCAACTTGCATTTGCCATCCTGCTTTTCAGTGGGGTCTATCAGCCTTTTGGGACACATCTGGCAAATAGGAAAAAAAGGGAATGCAAAGGTGAAAAAACACTCTAATTCCCTTTCTGAAAATCAGAATCTTTGCTCCACAGCTTTTCCTTTATGTTTTTAGCTAAGCTTTTCAAAATTAATTGACTAACCTATTGACTAGAAAGATGGGGAATGGTGATTCTTCAATAAACCAAGCATCCTGTACAGTATACTGAACATTAAGATGGCCGGAGAACCAGGAGATCTTCATATTCTACCAAAATACATGGTTCCACGTACACCCAAATTCTGCAATGATTAGACCTACTTCTAGAATCTTATTTAAAACAAAAAACTACATTAAAATTTACCTTAAAAGTTTTGGGAATTTTCCATGTGGCATATCAGCATTATGGCACTGTAGCAAAGAAAATGCACTAAATAGATCTCAAAAAGATAAAAAAGACAAAACAAGAAAATGCCTGTTGAAGCTTTTTAATTACCAAGCTAGGCAATTTTATTGTATGTAGGTCACAAGTAGAGCACTAAAGCAGTGTTGGGAACTTTAATGTTGGTATTCAAACTTTGGGAACTGATATCCAAGATAACTTAAGTAGAAGTCAAATGTCATCCCTAAATTATTTCTGCATAAGACTTCTACAGGAGGGTTTCTAAACTGATCTCTCTTTCTAAAAATCAAAGTGTAAAGTGCAAAACCTCAAGATTTCATATTCAGCTTTTTTGTTTTTTTAAACTACAGATGGTAATCAAAACTTCTTTGGGAACACACAGGAATCTCAGTTTGCAACAAGAAAAACTAGAAATCTTTGAAAGAAGTGGCATCACTTACATTTAAGAAACTGGTACTTAATAAAGCAGAAAAGTATCCTTCCTTCTGCCACCGAAAGACAAATTGTCAGAGACACTCAGAGGGTTTGCATTCCTCCTACTAGTAAGATTTCCCAAATGAACAAGTAACAGATGACTCAAGTACACTGTAATGATTGGTGTCTTAATCAAAACTGAGTTGCTCTCACCAAAATTAAAAGGTATTTCATCATGTCTTTAGTCTCAGCAATGCACCATGTCTCATGGAGCTTCCCTGTAAGAAGGATCAAAAAGGCTTTTACATATTTTTATATTTGATTATGGTGATTCCCCAAAGTGGATTCATTCACCCTGGCTCTGAACAAAGTATAATGTCTGGAAAATTCTGGTGGTTCACAAGATTAGCTGTTCTAGGAAAGAAAAGTAGTAAGTAAAGCAAGAAAACCTGTAGGTTCCACTACACTGAATGTTTATGCTATGACACCCTTTGAATTCTAAGAAGTGCCAGGAAATGCAGGGGGTGGGAAGGGGAGATACAGCAAACTTGCCATTGCTTTTACTCTTCTATATTAATTTTCACATTAAATGCAATTAGCAAGGCCTCCTAGTTAATTCATATTTCCTATAGAAGAAAACACCTAATGCCTAAATTGTCAGTCTTGACATAGAGAGACTTTTTCACTGAAAGCTTGATAATTAAACCAATGAGTTGTATTACCTGCTTGGGAATTGTATCACCTACCTGTTACCTGCTATGTGTTTTCAGTGCTATTTACTGCAAATGTAATAAATTAAGAGACACTAGGAAAAAAAAGGGATTTAGCACATAGAGATACCAGACATGATCCACACAGAACCCAAAAATCTTAAGGACAAGACCAGTCTGTCTATTTACTTTAGTGAAATCTAGAGCACATGAAATCCATATGACTACAGCAACATAGTGTACTCAATGAATCTTAACATTTGAGCTTGACTGGGAATTTTGGTGCTAGAAAAGTAAAAATAAAATCACTCAGCATGGAAATCATAGAAGTTGGCAATGTTTATTCTTGACATGCCAGGGAACGAAATGACATGGATTCAGTGAGGTTAAGAACTTCAATTTGTTAATTACCTATCTGAAAACAAACTTTGTAATCCATATTTTGTTTTCACACAGTATTATACAGTAGATACTCGCTGGTATCCCCCCTTTGTATCCATACATTCAGGCTGACTTGCAAACAGAACATTCATGTTCGTCTCTGCATTAAATGCAGCTATCATTTATTTTTACTTTTTAAAAACTCATTTAGAAGACACACTGTACACAGAAATAAAACACACAGAGGCACACAATAAATGTTTTGTCATTCAGTGAAATACTGCCTGCAGTGCATTAGCCCTTTTATAATTAATTTGAGCCTACTAACCACCACTACCCTGGCTGTTTTTAGCAGTGAGCTTCTGGCAAAGCAGAACTCCCCCAGGCAGCCTCAGATGGGCACTCTCAAGTCACCCCTGTCTGTCACTGTCTCAGCTGTTATTCCACACTGCCTGCTTACACCAGCTGCAGGGCAGGTGGGTGACAGTGGGGTGTCACAGCAGCCCTCCAGCCTGGCCTCACTTGGCTGCTTAAGCTTGTGCTTCATGCTCCAAAGCACACCAGTTTTTAAGGCTACACTAGGCCAGTTTGGCAGAACTTCTCAAGAAAGAATTTTATCATGAATTTGCTAAGTATTTCCTTTGCATAAGTATCATTGTATCCACAGGTTAAAAAAAAAAAAAGTGTTTTTAATTAGTTGAAAGTCAAAACCAAACTTCCATCATGGTGCAAGAAAAATGCCAGTCACAACACAAGACTGCAGGATTTCACACTGGCAAGCAGCCTTAACACACAAAACCTTACAGAGATAAATGACACAAAGTTACATTGATACTTTGAATGCCTAGTTGGCACCTTCTGTTATCTCAGAAAGACTCACCTTGCTTCCTTTAAGAGACCTGCGTCTCACTGCTATCCTGGATGCCCACACCTGCCCTACCCAACTGTCAGTTTACCTGGAAAATCCAAGCAAAAATCTCCCACGTCCCTCTGAGATGCAAAGGAATGCAAACCCATCAGGTTTTAAAATAACTTTATGTGACTCAGTTTTGATATTAACATTTTCGAAATGGCTACTCATCCCTTGCAAAACCAGTAAAAGGCAGATGAAAGGCAGTCCAGGAGGAGCCACAGATAGTCACCAGCTACAAGGCCATGTTACACAGATGACTGAGAATCTCAGTCTAAAAATACTGGTATGAAGCCTCAAATTAATGATTTTACATATCTAAAGAACAAAACACCAGTTCAGAATAATGTTGCTATTAATAGGAATAATATCCCATGTACATTATCCATGTTCATTTCACAGATGTGATTTTATTCTGTTACAGCCATCACGACTTATACTTAAGCTTTACAATACAGAGAACAGATTTAAATGAAAGTCAGCAGACATTTGCTTTATACTTTATAATTACAGGGATCTCTACGGAAAGAGATAAAAAAGGCATTAGTTACAGTCAATACTAAAGGGGGATAATTGTACATTACAGCAGTGATGCTTGTAACACTGAGTTTCAAGAGCTGTGGACAGAAAAGAATATTCTCAGCATAAAACTATGCAAGAGCTTTAGCAGAGATGAAGGGCAGAGACCACTGTGACCATGGCATATTCATGTATCCCCTGGCAGTTCATTAGATTGCCCATTTTGCAAATCTTCCCACACAGGTTTTACAAAGGTCCATGACCACATCAAAAGCAACATAATACTTACAGCTAAATAAAAGAGGACTAAAAAAACCCCAGGACTATTGATTTGAAAGACAACAAAACTGTTTGGGAGATGTTTTCAAGACAATCCACCACAGTGAAGTGAATACCTACCACAATGTAATATCCCTTTTTGCTCCCCATAGTAAAGCACCAATAGGATTTGTCCAGATAAACAGGACTACACTTCAATAATGATAAAAACCTCCTATTTTTAAGGATTCAATTTTTACAGCTCCTCTGGACACTAACTGAAAACAAGATACACAAGAGGACTTCATGCTAAATTCAATGACAGCCATATTTTTGTGTAAATACTAAATACTCTTCTTAATCCTATTTTTGTCTAACTCTTAAACGCTCATACAGGAAACCACACAAATGGAGGTATTTGTTTCTTCTGGAATATTTTTGTCTCCAAAAAAACACTATACACATTTTGGAAAGCATCGTTCCCACCAGCTGAGGTCACTTTTCACCTAGTGTCAGTGGAAGAATATTAACTACAGAGTATGAATAAAAAATATCTACAGTGTTTTATTAGATGACCTAGAGCAAATTTAATCTGAATACTTGAGGCTATTTGGAGGCATTTTTGAGATAGTGTCACTGCATTAATGGAAGACAGTGACCCTCCAGCTAGAACTTGCCTTTAAATGCAATATGACTAACAAGCCAGTGGATTGGTACACAAACCATCCTCTCTACAACTAAAGAGGATACAACCTGTACTCTTAGACCTGAGATCTGCTGTTTGACCTTTCAGCTCTAGCAGATTGCTTTTCAATCCCAAATTATTGGGTAAAAGTTATACTTCCACAAAACTATACAGCTATCCTACAGCAGCCGGCCTCCACTAGAGGCTGCTAGGTTCAGAACCACCACTAGATCACACTTTAAACCATGATCCAAATTAACTAAGACATTTCAGAATAGTAAGGTTCCATGCCTAATCCCACTCAAGTTCCCAGATCCTGCAAATCACTCAAAACACAAGCTATAAACAGCAGACATCATCTTTGCTGTTCGTTTGGCACGACACAATTCATCCTGCATTCATATGGCTGAGAGACAGAAAGCACTCCATCTGCCTCTCAATTCATGAACCCCTCATTGCTCACTTCTTCACCTGGAAAAGACTGTAAATAAACAAACCTGTTTGGCCAACTGATCCTTCTTCACCAAGCCAGTGGCTGCAGCAATGTTCCCTGCTCCTTCCACCGTCTTCTGAGCCACCGCCGTCACTCCTGTCACCACAGCTCCCCCAACATTAGACACCTGCTCTTTGGTCTTCTCAGCCACTGAGGAGAAGCAGAACATGAAAAAAAACCACATTATGCCTCTGGGAGCTGTAAGTTTTTCAGAGAATTTATCACTGACAGCCCAACATCATGAAAAGCCATAAGGCCATTACATTTTCTGTACCCCAAGTGGATCTTAAGAAATTAAACTATCCATCTGGTAATGCTGGAGCAGCAGAGGTAAAAATAAGCCTTAGCTGGGGCTCAATTTCTTTCATGTGAAAGACATCTGACATTTTCATTCATGTCTAACTGCACTTCAGGGAAGAAAAGGCATTATTTAGGAGCTCTTGTTACATCCATCTCACTGTATAATATATCCTAGTTTAGAAATGCATTCCAATTAGTCCACCAAACACTTGCTGCATGATACAGGACATGGAAGACAAGATTTTTTCTATCAGACTCAAAAAACATTGATTATTCTTTTTATATTTATTTTCTAAGATATATTTCATTAAAAGGCAGATCTATCAATGCTCAACCAAGAATTTCAAACAGAACCTTTTATCTGACTCCCTTGAGATTTTTGCCCCAATGCTGATACATAATATACTAATTTATAAAAAGACTGAATGCCAAAGCAAACTGGATTAATAGCTAACTTCCAAGCCCCAGGGAAACAACAACTCGTTTAGCCTACATACACATCAGCAGCTGCCATTCTACCTTTCAGAATATCATTGGGGTTTGTCTGCTCATTCATCCCCAAGGGCTCTTTCTGACAGCAGCTTGAACTACAGTGAAACTGCTCTAAGAAAAGGGATGGAATGACTTCATGCCTTGAAGTTACATACCCAGATTTTTTAGCAAAACATACATGTACTCCTCTAAACAAGAGAATGTTCTTCAAAAACATCCATCATATATTTTTGCCATTCTAACCAACCCTATATGTTCCTTCAGGCTAAATCCCATCTGATTCATAAAAGGTATTTATTGCTTTATCTGCATCCTTTATGAGCACAGGATGGATTCTGCTTCAAAGTCAGGCTACCATTTCTGAGTCTTTTTTTGGGAAGCACATATGAAAATTAGACGTTCTGTAGATAAAGTACATTTCTTTAATTCCTTACATAAAGAACATCATATCCATATCACAGGGCAGGCAGAATGCATTATTATGATTGATATAAATAGCAAAAATTAGGAAAAAGCTAGAAAGTTAAACATCATGACTAATATGCAACTTTTATTAAAGACCCAAATTATAAGTATCTGCTGACTGAAAATGGAGGCAGATAATTTAATGCTCATTCTAGCTAATTTAAAGGGAAAAGTTAGTAACTAATTAACTGTTATCTCCATTATGACCAGGAGCTTTCATTAGACAGTAGAACTACAGACTACATATTGTCTGAAATTAGAAACAGAAAAAGTCTTTTTCAAATATCTCCCACACTATACATGTTAATGATCTAAAAGTTCATGAGAAATGTTATTGTATACATCCACTACTCTACTGCTAGGCTTTTTTCAGGGAAAAAAAAAAGATAATCAAACGTGGGCTTTGTGGAAAAGCAAATGTTGCCCTCAGGGAAAGTTTGAATTAATGCTAGCAAGTGCAAAAAGACATCTATTAAGATGCACCATTTAATTATTACCAGCTACAGACCACAAAAAGCTTTGGATTCTATGCATGAAGTTAATATAAGAAGCTTTCCACTAGTTCTTGCAAACATATCTTAAGATGTGTGTCCTCATAACACACTGTATCTTGCAAGGCCTAGTGAGACCTGATTGCACCTGGAGTCTTTCAGAAAGAACCTGAGTATCATTATGAAACAAACTCATTCATGTTGTTCCAAATGGTAAAAAGAATTCTAAAAAAATAAAGTAGCATCTTATAAAAGTAGATTGAAAAATCCTATTTTCCAATAAATATTTAAATTTAAAAAAAAACAACTAAAAGAAGGAGTTATGTTTTGGGTACATTTCAGTACTGCTTTTTATTTTTCCTCTATTTCATTCATTTTCTGGGATAGATCATGGGCTGCATTCAGAGCAGCAAAACCAGCAAGTCAAGGGAGGGGATTCTGCCCCTCTGCTCTGGGGAGACCCCACCTGCAGGGCTGCATCAGCTCTGGGGGCCTAGCACAGGACAGACCTGGGCTTGATGGATTGAGTCCAGGGGATGCTACCAAGATGTTCGGAGGGATAGAGCACCCCTCCTATGAAGATAGACAGAGAGAGCTGTTGAGACCCTAACTGTGGCCTTCCAGCACCTACAGCCGTACAAGAAAGGTGGAGAGGGACTTTGTACAGGATCACATTGGGACAGGGCAGGAGTAGATGACTTCAAACTGGAAGCAAATAGGTTTACATATGGAAGAAATCCTTTACTGTGAGGGTGGTGAGGCACTGGCACGGATTGCCCAGGGAAGCTGTAGATGTCCCATCCCTGGAAGTGCTCAAGGCCAGGGGGCCATGAGCAACCGGGTCTAGCAGAAGGCATTTCTGCTCATGTAAGGGGGTTAGAATCAGAATCTTTAAGGTCTTTTCCCACCCAAACCATTTTAGGAGTCTATAATTCAGGGTCCTTTCATTCTGGTAATTTTTTTTGTATGGAAGTGAACTTTGGAAGTGAAACTCCCCTTTCAAAAAACATTGAATGGCAGAACATGTAAAGGACAAATTCAGTAGGCTTGATGCTGAGAAGGCCTCAGTTGGCCTTGAGCAGACTCATCCTTTCTGATAAAATCATAAAGAATGGTTGTACTGTGTTGATTGTCACAGGCACAAGTAGTTTCATTATCTCAAGCTCTTAAAGCAAGTGCACCTCAAAATATCAAGAAACAGTGGAATTGAGTGCACTGTGGATGGTGCAACATAAACCACCTGATTCTCAATGCCACTATTATACCCACATTTTTTATACTGTGTTGTCATGGCAAGTACAACCACCGGCCAAGAGCAACTATCCAGTGGCTGCTGTTCCCATTACAGTATTTTGGGAAGGCACTGCCTGAAGTCCGTTTCCTCCTTCCATAAACACATTATCCTAGGAAAAGCTTAGTACATACAAACTCAAATGAAAAAGGAAAGAATTAGGCCACTAACACTGTTACTGGCACAGCAATAAGATACTGATAAAAGTAGTAACAAAAGCAGTATACTTAAGACTGCTTCCATTTCAGACAGCCATGGTTTAACCCCAGCTGGCAACTAAGCACCACACAACTGCTCATTCACTTCTTCCCCCAGCAGGATAGGGAGGAAGAGAATTGGAAGGGTAAAAGTAAGAAATCCCATGGGCTAAGTATGGTTCAATTGAAATAAAATAATAGTAATAAAAAATTGTAATAAAAAGGAAAATAGCAAAGAAAAATAAATCCCACAGGTGATGCAAATTAAAACAATTGCTCACCACCAACCACTCTGTAGTGGTGCAAAATTTGGGTTTTCTAAAGTTGTGTATGTTTTTTTGTTTTTTTGTCTTGTAATGGTTCAACCCTGTAACTCCACATCCCCAAGTCCTGCGGCCTTTCCCTGAGATAAATCCTGTCAATCACACTGTCAACCACATCCTAAGCCAGAACAGTTCTAGTAAGACCCTAAGGTGACTCAGCAAGGTATCATGTTCCCCACTCCCCTTTCTTTCCCTAGATGGCTCTGCCAATTGTCCCCTGTTCTTGGTCACTCCTCCTCTCCCTTGAGATTGGTTGTAAGAATCCCCCTTACCTGGGACACACCTCTCATATTTAATGGGCTGTTTGTGCCCCAGTCTCTCACTCTGGCATGTGGAGTTCTAAGAATAAAACCTCTTCAACCCACGCCAAGGGTCCGCTCCTTCCTTCCACGCCTTCTAACTAACACGTTCCAGTCTGAGGTTCAGACCACGAAACATGAAAGGTACCCAGCCTTCCTCTTATGTTGATAAATGAGCAACAACTGGCTGATGAAGCAGCTCAGGAAACCAACACCACCCAATGCCCAGCCAGTCCCCAAGTAGATGACCCCCACCAACCTTGCCCATAGTTTTATTGCTCAGTATGATGCTATACAGTGTGGAATATCCTTCTGGTCAACTGGGGTCAGCTGTCCCAGTTCCTTGTGAACCCCCAGCCTCCTCACTGGTGGGGTGAGTTGTGAAGCAGGAAATACCTTGATTGTAATCCCTGCTCAGCAATAACTACAACGCCCCTGTGTTATCAACGCTGGTGCCAGCACAAATCTCAAACAGCCCCATACCAGGTACTAAGAAGAAAATTACCTCCATTGATGGAGGAGGTAGGACTGACACCGAAGAAGGCTCCAAGCATCAGCACTTTATTGTTCTTCAGTACAACCTTTTATACTATTCATCTTACATGCATTACACCTGTGGGCCCTCTCTGCCCTTCTGTGATTGGTCAGGTGCACCTCAGCAGTCCATGTTTATTTACCTTCAATATTGTTCACCTGTCCTACACAGTTGTAGCCTATTAGGGAAGAGGCTCAGCCACTGCCCCATGTCCAATCATCACAAACTGTGTGCCTACAGTCAATCCCAGCCAAACCCAGCACTGAGGCATAGCATAAGAAAGCTGACACAGGAGTTACCATGGAAGATCTCACACTGCTTCAGAAATCAGCGCCATGAAGATAAGTTCAGCTATAAACTATATAAATCACACAGATTGGCAAAAGCAATCACAGTGAGGAGAGAATCTTCTTTCCTGTCTCTAAGGAATAACTAAACATCAACATCATTACCAGAGTGACACTGATAATGAGCTCCAGCCTGGTGACCCTCCAGCTCTGAAAAACCCCACAACAGGAGAATAAAAACCAAAATAGGTTTCCAGTCTCATGTATTTTATTGCTTACACTAAGTAGTAATGGGGAAAGCATTAAGTGCGCACAAATATACCAGTTCAGAGTACAGGGGGTTGATTCCCACTTATTAAATTTATCTGAATACCTGGCTGCTTAATGATCTCAAGCCATTAAGTTTTGGTAAAATTGATATCTGCTTTGCATCACAGTCTTGAGAACCAGAGTAAATCAGCTTCTGCAGAGCTTTGCTGTGCTATGGCCTGATTACCTCCTTTACCTGCTCAGAGACTGTCCATTCCTTTAAATGACCCTGGGATGGTGTACAATGACCACACCAAGGCTAACTTTAAGTTCAATATTGACTACAGCACTGTGCAAAAAGTATTAGCATTGAAGTTGTCTTTCCACTACTTATTACAGACAACTGGGTAGCATATAGTATCAATGTAAAACCTCTGGCGCAATTCAAAATAATAACTAGTTACTTTCAACCTTGAGCAATAAAAGTAGAATCAAACCACAGAATTCCTCGGAATTAATGAACTTACTCTTATTGCACCAAATATACTTTTGAGTATTTCCAACAGTAAGTTTGTCATAAGTACTTGAATAATTCATTTACAAAGCACCATAAATATGGTGGTTCTCTAATTTATGCAATTCTCTGTAAGATACCTTGGAGTTAAAGACCAGGAATACCAATGACTAAAAATGTTAAGAAGAACAAGAATGATCAGATAAAAGAATTAAGCAGAACACCTGACTATGGTGTAGTACTATCAATATTGTGACTTCACTCACATGATTGAAGGACTAAGTTTTTTGACCTGACTTATTTACAAATAGTGCTTTATTTAGAATATCAGGAGATAGACTATAAATATTTCATCCTTGATAACATTCATTTCTGGGAGATAAGTAAGACAGGTGAATTATGCATTTACAGTCAAAGGTCAGGAGATATTTTAATTAGGAAGGCAACTCTAAACACAAGCATACACCATAAAACCAATAAGCAAAGCTGCTTTATCATCAGAAGTTCAAAGAAAAGGTGACCTGACAACACACCATATTCCTGTGAATCACAGCCTGGAATCCTCATTTCACTGTATCACTAAACCCAGTACAATCAGGTCACATTTAAAGCAAGAAACACCTCAGTCTAGTAATTCTGGGTTTGGAAATTAACTGACTGAAGAATACATTTAGGTTTTTTAGCCCTTTAAGGTGTGTCATTTCACAGTCATCTCACCAGCATAGAGGGCTAAATCACAATTTATTCAAAGATAGCAAAACTATCCAGATTTTGGAGCTCACATTAAGAAAAGACTGGCTGCAAAACTGAACACTCATTTTGATCTGTGATTCTAGTTTGTATCTGACTGTCTCCAACCTCTCAAACTATTTTTATTTACATAACAAAGTGTTTATTTCACCTCAGGTTTCACATGATGTACTGGGGAGTTAATATCATAAGACCAGCACAATTTGTGAACTCCCAGGCATATGAAAAGAGACAAGTAGGTCTTCACAAGGGACTTAAAAGGCATTTTTGTCACATCAACTTTAACAGCATTGATTTAAATGGATTTGATTCCTACAGCAACTTCACCAGCACCTCTATCTTCGTGTTATACCTCAGAGTCACTACAGTGAACCCAAATCTGCTTTTGTCAACCTCCTCTTCCTGCCAGAAGAACTATTTATAGGCTTGATATTTTTTTATTCTTAAAATGTTTCCAAGCAGTTCCTCTGTTCCTACACTAGCAAAACCATACTGTTTCATTTTGGAAGCCGTGATCTCTAGATTTTGCCTGAAGTCTTCTCTTCTCAGTGCCATATTTCAACCTGTTCATTTTCCATTTTTATTCAACAGCCAAACTCATCTCAAACAGCTTGAAAGGCCTGAAGGAAGCAAACTGTGGCACCATACCCATTATTCCCAAGATTTGGGCATTTCACTTTGTGTCACCTGTTTCCTAAAGTGTGTGAGGAGCAGCTAGTGTTTTGCCTAACATCAACAGTAACTTTTTCAAATTTTCTATTCACAGTAACAGCACATAACAGATGTACTCCCCTTATGTTTGGCTTTACAGTTTGTTTTGTACCTTCCAGAAGAAAATTTAACGTATTTTCAAATCCATTAAAAATTCTATTCACCTACTGAAAATTTCTTGCCTAACTAAATTATATTGCCATCACATAAAGAGAGGTACAGCATTTGAGATCAGTAGTTTCTTTAAGGATGAGGAAGAGAAGTCCCCCACTGAGCTAGCCCATTAGAATCCCAGTGCTTAAGCACATTTCATACATGTGCAAATGCCCTTGACTTTGATTCTACCATATCCTAGCTTGGGGAATGCCACCTCTATTAACTTGCTTCCTAGTACTGTCAGTTGCTGCTCCCACTTCTGTGATGATATTGGATATATGTGCCCCAAATCTCATTCTACTGAAATCCTCTACTGGTCACAGCAGTGATCCCCCTGAATAGTTCTCTTAATTGAGGTCTAACAAGCTGAGATTTCAAATCTCATAACAACAGAGCATGCTCAGCCTGAGGCTAAACTCTGAAGGACTATCCTCAATATTCTGTTCCATTTTGTTACTACAAATACTCTTGACTGACTTTTCAACCATTTATGTGGGTTGTGCATTAAGTACTGACATTTGTTTACCTACCATTTGTTTATCCTTTGCCTTGGCTTATGCAAGCACAATGATGCACTGATATGTGAGCTGAATGATACACTGGCTGTACACTGAGGAAAAAGAAATCCTTTTCTATTATCTTATTTGTTTCTGAATTTGTTAGGGGAAAAACAACTTAAATTTCTTGACTATGCATTCTCTTCACATCTCCAGAACTCCCACATTCTACAGCAGAAAATTATACATTTTATTCAATGCCCTATGGTCAACTAAGGCTTTTCTGCACTCTGTAGATATCAAAGGCTTCCATTCATTTTGCCCCTTAAAACAAATTATTGGTTACTGGTTTCAGTTCATACCTAAAATGATCCCTGCAAATCAATTTAAAATGCAAATTTACTCTTTCTTGGTGCTGAAATGCTATTGTGAAGATACATGCCTGGTATTAAATTCCAAGTTTCAAAGTGCTCTTACTACTGAGAGATTAGTCAGTTTAAAAAAAAATTTTTTTTGAAACACTCATAACTGTGATAAATTCAAATCAAAACTCTGAAATTTGTTTCTTTCTTGTAAGTCATTTCCATTCAGTCTTCCCACCCAAGCAGATCTCTCAATTTTCCTGTGCTTTTCCAGCTTTCATAAATTGTAGTGCTCTCAAAACCCCAGAATTTTTAACAGCTAAATGGCTGGTTAATCTCATGCAGGAAAGAAGCTCAAATCAAGAGATAATTATCTTACCTGTTGTAACACCATGAACAACTCCTTCCTTGGTCCTGGAACCTAAACAAAGAGAAATATTAGTTTGAAAATGCCTATTCTTAAGTACTGGTAAAGACTAGGTTGATGATAAAGAGGGATTAATAGGTAGACTGCATATCGTTGCATACAATATTTTCCAAGGTTATTAAAAGACATCAAAAAGAAATTCAGTCTAAGGGAAGAGGCAAAACCATCAGTAAAGAACAACTGCATGGATGGGTATCAACTGTAGAAAGGTGAATAATACTGGAAACACTTCTGCAGTACATACAGACTTCCTTGCCATTTTCTGAATAGCTGTGTTAGGCCTCCCACTTGGCACACTCACACAGATGACTCTGCACAGAAACCATGTTAACATCCTAAGGAGGATCATGCATGCATTTGTAGAAGCTCTGAGCCACAGTTTCTAGAAGATCCGTAAAATTTCATTTTTGCCAGATCTCAGTTTGCAGGGCTTGACAACCACTACTGAACTACAGAAAGGCCTAGAGGTTAAATTCACAGGGACATGAAAATTCTAGTCAGATTTAGATACCAGCTAATCCAAAAGAACAACTTTACGCAGTAGATAGGATTTCAACATGAAAATGCCCCCCCAGGCCACACCCAAGGTCTGCTGCATCCACTGTCCTTGTCACAGGCACATGTCACAGATCACATATGGATTGTAGGAAGCAACCTGGAACTTATGCCTAGACCGAGGCATAACACAAGGCCTGTGTAAGCAATGTAACTGCCACACTGAAGATCAAACTGATTTCTGCCACACCCATGCAAAAAAACTATGACTTTTTACCATGCTGCCTGAAAGGGAACAATCTACTGTGTCTTTAAGGGGAAGAGAAACAAACTAGCACATACTGCTGTTTAAAACATAACTGGGTGTCTTTTTCCCTACCAGCCCTCTACTTGCCCTTGTCAGGTTCCATACTTTGGCTACATTTCAGGGATTAGTATCCATCTGTGGACTGTGACACTTAACAATGCGCAATTAAGAGAGTTTATGGCTCCTAGTTAATCATCTTACCTAGTCTGCCAGAAATAGGATGACATTTTATTTTTCTTACCAACATAGAAATGACCTTACTTGTAATGCAAATTATTTGCTGTCATTCAGTATTTGAGACATTATAATTTATACTTCTAGCTTTACACCTCTAACATAACAGAACAAAATGCATAAGCAGAAAAATAGTAGAAAAAAAGCAACTTTTTGTCCAAAATTCTTTGCAATAATACAATTAAACACAGAAACACAATATAAGCTCATTCATCAATGTCCCACTTGCTACTAGTGCAAATTTATGGAACTTTAGCCACGTAGTTCTGGCACTATTAGATTGATTACATGATAGAAAAGGCTCTCTTATCCATGTGCAAGAGCAGAATAATAATTCATGAGAAATACAAGGAAAAAAAAATACTGTATCAAGTAAAGGGAAATGCTCCTTTAGCTAATTATGAAGTTAAACAGTTGAGAAGTCTTTTCCCCCTCTTTATTCCAATTTCATCTTTAAAAAAAGTTTGCTTTCTCTCACTGAAAAATATTTACCATTGAACAATCAGAAGCTTCATTATATGCAAAGTGTTCATGCCCAAGGACTTGTTTTAGGACTTTGGTTCTCAATTTCATACCACCATGAGACCTGAAGAAGCAAAGCACACGATGGAATTCAAGCAGATGATGGTTCTACTGATTCCTAGCAACTAAACACCACTGCAGGCTTAAAGTGTGTCTACTGGAATACTTAATATTAAGCACATGCTTTTGAAGGCATTGTTAGACCTCGCCAATATCTCACCCAAGCTGTTGAACTGACTGCAAGCCAAGCCATTAAAGACATGGAAACCTGTGAATTAGCAAGTACTCAGTTGCCTAAGGCCAGAAAGGGATGGATGGTATGACAGAAGTCCCTGAGCACCTGTGCAATGCACACATCTCCAGAGGGACCTATTCCAAATCGATTCTTACCTCACCCAGACATAACACTGCTATAACCACAACTCAAACAGAAAGGCTGGTCTCTTTACTGGAAGACAGACTTCCCTTAAAAAAAGCTCAGCTCACAGACCCACATGGAACAGGGATATGTATAGCCAGATCCATTAATTGGCAAACAACCAGCTGGTTGGTGTTCCAGACCCTACAGCATATGTTAGAGCTCAAGAGTACTTGCCCCAGTGCTGCACACTTGCATGCAAGGAGCTGTTCCTGCCATTGCAGCTACAACAGCATCATTAGGATCTGCCAGAACAGGCCTATAAATAACAACAGTTGAATTCAGTAGGACGACTTGTGGCTGGCCACAAAGGAAGGCTGGTTGTCCACATTGTTTCCAGGAGAAACTAGCTGTCTTTTACCCTGGCATTCCTGACATACCAACAGTCTTGCTCATTGTACCCTGCATAACAAGAAAAACAGAGGAATCAGAGTAGGGATAATATAAGACTCTAACCTAAACCAAGAAGCAATAGTAGTACATGGTAATGCTACTTTTCCTAGCTATAGTAGACATCTGTGTGAGGAGAGAGAGAACACTAAACAGCATTCTGGGTTTTTTTTCGTTATAAAAAGATACCACAGAGTCTCTTCATGATTTCTTACCATTAGTGTCATTGTGCCAGAACGAAGGAGTGTATCAGCACTTTGCAAATACACTCCTTTCTGGACTATTTGAGAGACCAACAGATTACTCACATTGCTTAGTCAGAGCTGGTTACAGACTGGGAGACAAACTCAAATTAGAGGAAGGGGCAATCAACATTTAAGAAAAACACTCGCTTCCAAGTCCTGAAGCCCATTATTCCACCAGACTGACCTTGAGTCCCTCAACTACTCGGCCGGCTTTTGTACTACACCAAAGGAAAATGAGAAACATTATGAAGAGGGAGTGGAGGAATTTGGATGACTTTGCCAAATAGGTCATGACTGCTCTGCTCTACTCTAAGGCCACATGCCAGCACAGGGAGTAGTAAACAACTCTGTCAGCTATCCGGCTGCTAATAAACTATTCCTTTGTTCTACAAGCTTTTCACACACCAAAAACGATCAGACTGGAAACTTCCATTCCTGAGCACTGAATATGTACTCAAGAGTCAACTGAGCAAAAACTTCAACTCCCTGGAAGCACACATGAAGCTCAGCAGACATCCTGAACACTGCACTGCCAAGAGCATGTTGACAGAGGAGGCAAGACTGAGACCAAAGAAGGCTCCAAGCATCAGCACCTTGTTACCTAAAAGTCTCTCATATATTTTTCTATGTAGCCTCCCATGGGCAGCTCCACACAGCTCTGGCTCTTTCTCTCCTTCTCTCTTCCTTCTGCAGTTTCAGCTCACTCCTTCCTGTCCCTAGCATGGCTGCCTAACCCTTGTATGATGTCTTACCCTTTCTGTCCCTTGCACGACCTCCTGTCCCTTCCTCCTCACAGCACGACCAGCAGACACCAAAGAACTCCCTACGAGCTCACTCACTCTTTTATCACACCCATAGCTGTGAGGGCAAGGCTGTTCCCACTCTTTGGTAATTAACACAGCTGCAATATATCAGGGGCAAGATTGCCTTCAGCACTATCTCTGTCTGTCCTCCCACAGTGTGTAAGCACATCCTTCTTACTCAGTTCCTGGTTTCAAAGCCAGTGGGGATTAGAGTATTGCCACTCACTTCCTCTCTGCTTCACACTAACAGCTCTTGAAGGATACAGAAAGATGCAGTTTCAAATTTATAGCACACACAGACCTGCTGAGCCTCAGTCCTTCTTTCTAAACAATGACCAGGCCATTTTTTGACATCAAGAAAGGTCCTGATACTGTGCTTGAACAAGTTAAGAGAGAATCACCAATTTCAGTTGGCCAATGCCAAAGCCAATTGGCAGAGAAATTTAAGGGGAAAAAAAGCCCCAATACTTGAAACTATACAAACACATTGTAGACTGACTGTATTGAAGGTATCTTGCGTACTTAAAAGGAGGCCAGACAGTTGATTGAGGGAAGAAAGTAGAGACTTCAGCATGGACAAGGAAAAAAAAACCAACTCCTTACTTAATCCTCCAATACACTGCTCTCCTACACCCCTCTCTGAATTTCTCCCTTTGCCAAGAGAAATTTTCCTTGTGCCAAAAAAATGCTAAAACTAAAACAAGAATAAAAGAATTATAATGACTACATTTCATCCCAAACAGCAGCTGTTGTTAATAGAACTCTTACCAGGTGGAATTAGGTTAGCAGAATAACCTAATTCTACCTGGTAAGAATAACCTAATTAGGTTATTATAAGAACTAGGTTATCATCTTTCACATAATAGTTAACACAGCAGCCTGGACAGAAGGGTCCAGATGTTTTCCACATTTTCTTAAATTGCACTGATTTCAGTGGGAAACGACATCACCTAGGGGATCTGGACCAAGGACTCTGCATCTTCTTAATTCTCCAGCACCAATGGAGGCTGAATGTTATAAAACTGAAAATGATTAACAGGTCCCACTCAGCCCAGTGTTGTTAGGTTCTTTTTTGCAAGATGTCAAGCAGCTTTCACAGTATAATCTGGCTGTGAATCTCCAATCTGAAAACCCAGCTATAGAAAAAAGGAGTGAGAAGTCTTCATGAGCTCTAATGAATTGTGCCGCTCCTCTCCTCTGCTCATAAAGGGGCTCCACCACCTTCTGCACTGCAATCATTATCATCCTGCAGAACAAATGATTATCACACTGGCCTTTGCTAATGCTGCACAGGGGAAGAGACATTTCTGCTGTGTGCGTGGGAAGTAGACAGAGAACCATTCAGCTTCTCCTTTCCGTATTTGAACTTGTTGCAATGCCCTGCCTGTATGGGCAAGCATACAACTGGACACGACCTGCCAGAGCTTTGGGAGACAGCTTCCAACCAAAGGCTCTTTTACCTGCATGACAAACTGTGCACACAGCCCTTGCCTCTTGAAAAGAAAGCACGTGGTGGGAGAAGGATCCTCCACTGTTACTACAGTCACATGCACAGGTTCCTATCATGGCTCAGGGCCCTGCTGCCCCAGTAATTTCTTGAAATTCTTGAAAAAAATAGCAAGCCTGCCCTCCAAAGTTCAACCTCAGCAAAAGAGTCTCTAAAGGAAACCGGAAATCTGTTGCCTTTGGGAACACAACTAGGTTCAAATGTTATTATGGTCTGAAGAACAGGTCAGACACAAAGATTACTTTAGCACACAATGCAGGTTTCTAATATAAAGAAATCGATGACCCCAGAAGCAAGGCCAGCACTACAAGAAAACAAAAGAAAGTCCTACTTCTGGAAAATAATTCCAACATCAAGCACAATACAGAGTGGAAGAACCTCTATTTTGATATCTTGAAAATGAGCAGATGCTCATTTTAAAATAGATTCATTGTATAATTAGTGCTCAAAATGACTGCCATCCCTGTTGGCAAGAGCACTGAGCTTTGCTATGGCTTAAAAGGGAGGGAAGTATATTCCAAATGAGTAGCCCACACTATCTGGAGCAGAAATAATTCCTTACAGACTGGCACTAGGCTGCAACAGTAGAGGGAATCCAAAAAAGGCACTGAAATACCAGAGAACTCAGTGCTCCCATTGAAAAGAAATTCCTCTGGTTTTCAGCTCTGTTTAATTTCTCTCTGTTATGTGTGCACATCTCCTTCAGTACACACAGCGCCCATTACAGAACTGACCTGCTACAAAATCAACAGAACAGAAACAACCTACAGAAAAGGATATCTTTTCCCCCTCCATTCTTTTATAGACTAGCTGTATTTGATGAATAAGAGAAATAACCACTTACTCATACAGTCTTGGCAGATTGTTTTTCTGTGAATTTTTCATGACAGCATTTGCAAGACACTCATCTAAAGCCCAACACTTTCTAAATGAAGATGACTATCATGCATGAAAATACCAGTCAGGGATTTGAAAAGAATTTTATCCCACGCTCTACGCAAGACTTGCATGGCCTAGAATAAGACACTAACAACTGCTTTGCTACCTTGGGATCTACCTGCCCTACTTCATTAGCTGTAGAGGCTCTTCCTTGAGAAGTCGTGGAAAACATCTATCATGAATTTGCAATAGTAATTGCAAAACAGGAAATTAATTTCAGAAGATAACACTTTGCCATATAAAATGTTACTGTAAACATATCAATGTCTATTACTCAACTCCTGAGCTAACCTCTCAAGTGTCTTCTCCTGAAACTCCATTCAAGCCCCACATGCTCGGTAGAATGCTGTGAAGCCACCTTCACCTCCAGCTTTTACATTTTCTTTCATATTTGTTTTTACTGTACCAACCATCCCTTCAGCCTTGATCTGGCAAGCTTCTTGCCTGGAGTGCCAGCCAATAACCTGCATCGTAAGGCACGTGGCTTCAAAGAAATAGAGCTCAGGAAGGCACAGCTTTCCTCTGGTTTCTTTTGCAATCCTCTCCTATGAGCAATTACACATTTTTTTTGAAGAAGAACAGGTCTGATGAGGATCCAGCTGTGAGTGTCTGGGTGCACCGACCAGCAGTGTGTTCTCTGCTGCCCACCTACCCACATAGAGGACTCCCTCTTTCGTCTTTCCTGCTGCCTCTGCCACACCCTGCTTGGTTTTTTCTGCTGCTGCTACGACTCCCTCCTTTGCCTTGGAAAGCCCTTTCATGAACACATCCATGGCTGAAGACTTTCTTCACACAGCTCTAGAGAAAAAAAAAACAAAACACAATACACACTTTCAGTAAAGTTTTTTTTTCAGCTTTTTATCCCAGAAAGAGGAAAAAAATATTCTAACTGAATGGGAACACAATTACTTTAAAATTATATTATTTATACCCCCAAATTGTATAGCTACATGAAACATATCTTATATCCACAAAATCTCATGGAGAGGTTGCCAATAATGCAATTCTGATTGGAAGATGGTTCCACTGATATAAGTACCTTCCTTGCCTATCAAGGCATCATTTCTCCCAGACAACAGTTCTGTTCATGTGCTGAATGCAAGATTTAGCCCTGTGATTTGATGGTACTCCACCTCTCATCCAGAGAAAAAAGGCAACTTAAATAAACACCAGCAACTTAAAAAAACAAACAGCCCAATCTGAAAACCAAACCACATAAACCAAAACCTCTCACAAATAACAAGTGTTCACTTGTTGTAAGAAAATGCCGTTATAACTCAGGACTGGAAGAAATAAAAAATGCTGCCTTTCCAGTAGTCCAGCATTTTACACACAGTCCACATTAATTCTTTTGGAAACTGAGTTTTCCTGAATGGGTTCCTTGCACACATCACGACTGAGAAAATATTTTACTAAAAAGCAAAAGCAAGAACACAGGATTTTAAAAGCACTGCACTAAAGCTACCAAAAGAGTCCTTGGGCAGCAATTCAATCCAGTGCTAGCTACACTGAAACAGTAATTAAAACCCAGAATCAGTGTCCCTTCAACAAATCCATTATCAGTAGTCCTTTCTCTTCCTCCACCCACACAGACAGAAGTGCTGCCTGTTATCTTCTCTTCTTTGCCAGAGGCTGAGTAGGAGGAATGGATGTCTAGGAAGGCATCTGGGCTGTCGCAGCTTTCCACTAACTCGTGACGAGCGTGCGAAGAAAGGCAACGTTCGTGTTCCAGCCAAACTGCCCACGGCACCTGCCGCCCCGGGGATGGCAAAGGGAGTGCCTCACACACAGCGCCGGGGGGAGGCAGGGCCAGCCCGCGGGACCCTCCGGCTCCTCCACCCGCACGGTCCCCGGGCCCGTCCCCGGGGCAGCGCCGCGACCAGGTGCGGGGGCACCTGGGGACCGCATCAAATAACACACGGACACCTGCAAAGGGAGGAGGGAGGGAGCCGAGCGTCGTGCCCGCATATGTGTGTGTGTGTGTGTACCTATACGTGTACATAGTCATGCATATAAATACATACACACAGCGAGACACCTACCGAGGAAAGCAGAGCGGCGCGACCATCTGGGCACCCACGGGCTCCCGCGGACACGCCGTCGGCACACGGCGGACACGGCGCCCGGCTTCTCCTCCCTCCCCCGTGCCCACACGAGAACGTTCAACAGGATGCAACTACCTAGCTATCTTTAGCATTACATATATACGGCTATAATTCCATGTACGCGCGCTCCCCGCCCNGCGCTCCCCGCCCAAGCGGCCCCGCCCTGCCCGCACTCACCGCCGGGCTCCTCCGCCACCGGCCAGCGACCCGTTCCGAGCAGGCGTGGGGCGGGCGGGCTGCGGGCAGGCGGGAGCGGAGCGGCCCCTGCTCAGCACATCCCGAGGCGCGGAGCCGGCCGGCTCTGCTGGCACCACCCCGGCGGCAGCCCCGCAGGCGGCGAGTGCCGGCGAGAGGCGAGGGCGGGGGGCGGGAGGACGCGCCGCGGGAGGGAGGAGCGGCGGCTCTGGCTCCCTGTAGAGTATGCGTCCCCCGCCCGGCCCCCTGCGCCCACCCTATCACGTCCTCCGAGGCGGTGAGGTGGGAGGCGTGATAAACTGGGAGCACCTGTTCCCTGGACGCAGACCAAGAGAAAAGCAAAGGTAAAAGGTGAGCCAGGCGACTTGGTCCTCCTGAGACTCCGCACAGTCACCAGTCCCTCCAAAGGTTGGAGCACCTCGTCTTAGAAGTGTGTAAGGAAGCTGTAGATGCGGCACACCCCTGAGTCACTTCACCAAAGCCTTAGAAAATCTCCCCCAGCTATTAATCGCTTTTTCATTTCCTTCCAAGTCTCCAACCCTGAATGACTGCAGTTCAGTGTGAGTGTTCTCACAAGATTCGCGATCCCACCTCATTTTAAGCACGGGAGGTGGTGCTCTTGCAGGTGTAATTCGAGTCTTAATTTTATTGCACACACACAAAGAGTTTTCATCCCAAATAAAGAGCAGTACGGCCAGACTTGCCCAACCCTTACACCTCTGCTGGCATCCTTCACCACACAATCCATGGACACTGCCATCCAAATCTTAAACTCATGCAGAGAAGTCATTTTCTCCCCAGAAAAGGAAACCTATCAAACTTCTCTATTTTGGTCACAGAATTTAAGCATGAAAAGCCAAGACCAGTAGGAGACAAGGCACTAGAACAGATGGACTTACAGCTTCAGTACATCAATTCAAATCCTGCAAGACTTACAGAAACAGCTTGGGTTGTATTGCACTCCAAAAGGAGAAACAGAAAGTGGCATCGATGAGATACAAGGTTGTGAGCTGCAAGGAGCATCTTTTATCCATCATCCCGTGCAGACAGTAGATGCATCATCCCTGGTTTTGTTTTCATGCTGAACATGTGGTGCAGGGTCCTACTCTTGTCAGGTTTCTTTGTAAGTCATAATATTTTTGTATTGTTTGGTAAATTTTCTTTTGCTTCATTCTACTAGTAGCTTTAATCAACCAAGCATTAGGCAACAGATTTTACTTCTTTGTTCAACAATGTTCAGACTGGTAATACAAATAATTTTCTCATAATTTTGTCCTCAAGAAAACCTTTGAAAAAAGCCCAGTAATTAAATCACAGAAGGTACCTCACCTCACTCATTCTGTGCAGCACATTCATAGTTAGTAGTGCAATGGCTAGATGTGGCATTTCTCTTTTCTTCTTGTTTTGGGGAGAGGACAATAGGTACAGTTCCAGACAATAAATAAAATTTAATCAAAATCATATTCTTTGCACACTGACTGGCCCAATTTATGTATTTTAGTATGTAAAGTGGCTCATTGAAAACCCTTCTGTTAGTCATTCTCTCCTACCCTGAGCAGTAAACTTAGACCCCAAATTAGAATTAAAGTGGATATTGCACTCCTTATATAAGTATTATCCTCCAGATCTAAAGAAGGCTTTTGCTTTTCCAGTATGCAGGTAACTATAAGTATGAAATGTTGCTTTTTATTATGTTGATATAAATCTAGATAGACTTATTGTATTTAATTATGTTAGGAGAAACAGATAATCCAGTATGATAAACAACCTTGTACATGTATGGCTCTATTTCTGAAAACTTTACAAAGAAGAGCTCAGATGTTTGCAACTCCTAGCTTTTGCAAGCAGTCTTTTTTTTTTTTTTGCCTTATGTTTATCAAAGGCAGGCATTATGTTCTGCTGTTAAACAAAGTAACAGCTTGTCCTTTAACAAAATCATGCAGCTAGAAATAGAGAGGTAAAAGCAAGAGGGATCAGTTGCTGCAGCAGAAGTAAAGCTTAAAATTTCAGCTGTAGTATTCAAACTAGGCAGCTGTTAAATTCTAAATCATAGGGTAACAGGCACAGTAAGAAAAAAAGAGTACAAATGTTGACACAAGAAATTCTTCATTCTGAAAATGAATGAGACTTAAGTGGAAAACAGGTTAAATATGGTAGAGAATGGGCATTGTGTCTCCAAGGCAATTCCTATTTAAACCACATTGTCTAAAACAGCTGGTTGGGGCTTTTTTTAGGTTGTCTCTTCAGTACTATTAGTATCGCAGTAAGTTCTCCCCTGAAGCCTTTTCTGTCTAAAGAAAGGATAGTAGCAAACAGATTGCCCACTGATCACATTTAAAACAAATCTTTATTTAATGACACTGTTTACTTCACATGAGCATCTAGAGCAAAAATCAATTAAGTAGTACTAAAATCTTCTTTAATCCATCTTGCCTTGCAGGCTAACTTACTGGTTTAGTTGCTAGTGATCAAGTATATCTACTTTATCACAATGAAGAGGGCAATTATGGACAATTGAAAAAGGTTGCAGAGTAAAATTGATCAGAATTTTCTGGTTTTGGCTTACTGACTCACATAGGCTCCCTGCGTTACCACAGAACTGATAGGTGATGCTCCCCAGAGGAAAGGTACCTTTGAAAATCTGAAAGCTGCAGTATGAAGGGAAGGTGTCTTTGGGCAGTCTGTTCACAGTTAGCATCGATTACTCCACTGCAAGGTCCTTCTACTAATTGCAGATAATCTGAAAATGGTCTTAATTGGATAAATACATTAACTGTGAGAAACTGTGAACTCTTTATGCACATATAGTCCAGTCCTTGGATTTCTTACGGAACAGTTCACTATGTGGATTGCTTCAGAGGCAACTGGGAGTTCAGATCAGTTTCCTAGACTCTTGCATCACAATGTTTGCATTTCTATTCCCACTCAGCTCCCTCTATGGACTATTGCTGTCTTTACTGACCATGCTGTAATTACCTGTGTGCATGGCCTCTTTCTGAGAACTCAAAAATATGCTCAATTAAAAAAAAAAAAGATGAAGAAGATCTCATCTTTGCTTATAGGTAAGCCTGAGATTTAGCAAACCATTATCTTAATACTTATCATGCTCATAAGTGTTGTAATTTAACACTCCAGAGCATGCATGGTGTTCCCATGGTGTTTATTCAAGTGAAAGTTAAGCACATGTATTAAAGCCTTCATACAATCCAGATGCAACTCATATCAGAGTTAATTTCCCAGTGGAAGCATTCTGTTTATTAATTTTAAATTAATATTCATTATTATGCAGCACTTGCCATTTCCAGTTCAGTCCCATTGCAAAGACTTCTGTTTGTGAACTGTTTTGATGGATATAACTGGGTGCTCATTATGGGCTGGGTTATTGGGTGTCCTCTGTCATGCAACTATTGCCAAGGGACACAAATAGAACTGATAAAAAAAGGTTTTAATTGATATAGACATATATGACATGTATATGTATATTGTATTGGAGTACTTGGAAGTATGTAGACACCTACACACACAGATGTAAGCATACATATATTTCAGGAAGACTGATGTATGTCTCTCATCTGGTGGATTTCAAGTCAGCCACACCAATCTTGACATGACTAACCACCAGACAGAGGGGTCTTATAGCTTTATATCACCTCTGTAACAGGCAAAGCCTGCCAGACCTTTACCTCTCCTTCACTAGCAGTCAACGGTGAAGTTACAGAGCCATCACAGCTTTCATAAGCAATGGTAATGCTTCATTAATTAATTAACCTATCTGGGTTAGAAATTCAGTCCTGAAGGGCACAGAAACTCTCTGTTGCGCCTGCAACCTTAAGCAAAGCTTTACTCTAAAAAGCAGTATCCTGAGTGCCAAGGAAGCATCTGGCAGAATGTTCCTACTCAGAGGCAACCAGTAGTAGGTCAGATGAGGCAGACCTAAGGCTGCCTGGCAAAATCAGTGTTTGTTGTTTGTTTCCCACAGAATTACAGAATATGCTAAGTTGAAAGGGACCTTATTGAGTCCTTCTCTTAGCCCTGCACAGGAATATCCCCAAGAGTCACACCATGTGCCTGAGAACACTGTCTAAAGGTTTCTTGAACTCTTTCGGTCTTGGTGCTGCAGCCATTTCCCTGGGGAGCCTGTTCCAGTGCCCAACCACTCCACGAGATGAAGACTCTTTTCCTCACATCCAGTCTAAATCTCCCTGATACAGCTTCAGGCCATTCCCTCAGTCCTGTCACTGGTCACAGAGAAGAGATCAGTGTTTAGCCCTGCTCTTCCCCTCACAAGGAAGTTGCAGACTGCAATGAGGTCTCCCCTCAGTCTCTTCCAAACTGAAGAGGGCAAGTTGCATAGCACCAATGAATTGATTTTACCTGAAAGAAGCAATCACTTTCCTCACGTGTGATGCAATGACCGATCAGCACCTCATATAACTGAAAATGCTGATGCTAAAAAAGTGGAAATCACTGAGCCAGAGTCAGGTTTGCTTGTTTGAGAAGCCAGCACGAGATGTCTCCAAGGTCAATGATAAGACAGCATGCTCTAAAGTAGCCTGCTGCAAATGTAGGCATCTGAGCCAGTGCAGGCACAGCACATTAATTACCTGGATGGCAGCATTTCTCAAGAGGTGCACCAGGAAGGCAGCAGCTTTAATTAGATACTACAGTTAGTTACCAGAGAACTGTTTGAACAGGTGGAAAACCCAAACAGGAGCATGCTTCATTCTATCAAACTGCCTTCTTTCTGTAATTCCTAAAGGAAAGTAGACATCACATGAAAGAAAAGTGGTGGTTTTCATTCAGATATTGACCCATAGGGAAAATCTAAAGCCCTCTCTGGCAACACATGATTCTCTTCTCATTTCTCTGATTTCTACGTTCTGATTTCCCAGCCAACTTGTCCCTTGGATATTTTTGCTAGTGCCACTCCAATCACCATAAACTCGTAATACCATTATCAGTTGCCAGCACTTTTTTTGTAACACCAACTACTGGTTCAATTCAACTCCCATTCATGCTGACATTAAACCAGAGACTGACTCAGGGGAACCAAAAATATCAAGGGAAGTATCACTAGAAGCACATTATTATTTGTTCTGGTTTCTTTGGCTCCTTTATTTATTACATGAAATCACTTATTGGAATCCTATTTTAGTGCAATCTCCAACCCACAGGCCTGTACTTTCTTGTTGATATTTGTATTACCACAAAACATGCAGGAACTTGTCTTAATTCTTAAATTAAAATTAAAATTAAAATTCTTAATTTTAAGGCAACACCCTGGGCTATTAACATTTATCTATATGGAACACTAAGCAGAGAACAGAAAAACTGTGGGGAGCCATTTCAGATTTCTTCACAAGGGGATGTATACTCAGACTTGGGCAATGTAGACAATAGAAAAAAAATTACTTTTCCTCATAATCACACACAAAATAAATGTACTCGTAAATTTAATTTGAATTACCATTCCAGTTACAGCCTCAAGCTTAGATCTTGGGAAAAAAACCCTACCTTAGAAACATTTAATTTTGGTTATACTCTCCAATTTGTTTCAATTCGCAGTTTGAAGCATTCACATTTGCAGTGATGCCCAAGAGGCAGCAGAAAAAGACTCAAAACATCAGTAAGAGACAAGACAGGGAAGGAACGAAGGGAAGACAAAGCAGCAAACAGTGGTCAAAATTAAAGGCCACAATCAAACCCAAGTCAAATTTGTTTAGATATCTCAATGAGGGGTTTGTCCAGAAAGAAATTGCAGGTTGTCAGAGAGCTAAATAGAGGTTTCTGGAGAATGATTTTTCATGTGCGAAGATTTCCTTTTGTATTTTGAAATACAGATGTAGAATTTGTGCAGAATAAGTGTCTCAGGAATTTACCTTCTTCTCATGGTACCAATTTACAGGGAATATTCAAGCTATTTTAAAAAGTTCCTCCCCCTATCAATATATTTTGGCGTTCACTCATAACTTCTGATGAATGGCCCATTGTGCTTGATATTTTATAGCCATGATCAGACAATTTTCTTGGCTCAAAGAGGCTTATTATCTTGGTTTCATGACAAGATACCAACAGGGGAATAAAGCACAGATGAAGAATTTCAGAAGTAGTGAGAATGGAACAGGTGAACTATTCACATTAACCAATAATCACAGATCACTGCCTTCCTAGGTACCAACTGCCCTGTGAAATGAGAATTTGAGATTTCTGTAGCAGTAAATTCTTTGTACCCATGGTACATACTCATCAATAATATTTTCTGCTGGCATCCTCGTACTGGGTGCTTACAAAGTTTTCTCCAAAAATTAAACTCTTTCAGAACTACTTGAAATGGGCATAAATCAGAATTTCCTCTTTCTATCCATAACCCAAGTGCAAATTTCATCATTCTATGAGTAGTCTGAATGCTCTGGTGAAGAAAGGCATTTCCTATCACCAGCAAACTTGAGTTTCAATTTGAAATGTGTCTGATTACATGCATTTGAACTGAGCATTTAAATTCCTAGATGAACTTTAATGTTCTTCACTTAAAATCATTGTGCTGAACACCTTAAAGAAGTGTTGATTATTATATGTCCATTTAGTGATTTAAAAACATTGTGTTTCAGTCACTGCTACTTCTGTCTATTGTGAATAATATAGCATTTGCTCTGCAGGGGTCATCTGTGCTGCAAAGTACTAACAGCATGAATGAGAAAATGAAACCTTGACACTTCATTAAGCCATCTCAGTCTGAGAACAGCCTTTTCAGTCTCTTTAACATTTTTCATAAGTCAGCTATGTTGATGCCATCCAGTACCTTTTCATCACAATGTTACAGTTTTGCAGTTTTGACATATCTTGTGTGTAGTCACCGAAAACTACCCTCTCCTATTTTTTACTTCAGTGATCTCCATTTTACTTTACCTGTCTGATTTGGGCTACCATTTAGACCAGCTCTGTGAAAGACTGATTTCTCATAGGGACCAGAGAACTAACTTTATACGTGGCCTGATATGAGATGCTGAGTCAGCCAAACCTATGAGGCAGATCTATCTTGTCCCTGTCTTAAAAGATCAAAACATTCAAACAGATAAGTAATTGCTTAGATTCTGATTAGAATCTAAGCAAATAAACCAAATTTTCTAGTTAAGTCAGGTTAGATCAGATCAACTAATTAGCCCAACTGAAAATAAAAATATTTATACCTGACTTCGTCCCACATTGCTATGTTCTGGCAGCAGCTTTTGCTTCCAGACCCGTTTATTATCTTTCTGACTTGCAGCAAGCAAGCCCTGCATGTTCTCCTTTGGTCCTTGGAAAGTCCTTCAGCCCCACCTGAGGGCTGCTCTTTGCTCCTCAGCCAGTGTTGGGGACTATTCTCTGTGAGCTGTAGGCTTCTGTCTGCAGGTGGTGCTGTATGGCCCTGCCATAGGACCTTCCCACCCTTATACTCCACAGCCTTTTTCTGCCTTGTAGGAAGTCTTCCCAATCCAGTCTTCTTGGGCCATTTCTCATTAACGAAGAAAGCATTCACACACTCTTAGGCTACCCTGAGATCCAGAACATTTGTTCATTTAAATGTCACACCCTGATCAGACAGAGCTTTGTTGCAGAGACACAGCTGTGTCCTGCACCCTTGTAAATCTGGAGATACTACATAGCTCAGATATTGAACTGAAATTCCGTGCTGAAGATGGTGATGGTCTGAGGATGCAGAAAACAAATGACATTTTAGCATGGAGCATTGACCCAAGTGCTAGTGGCACAGTCTGAAATTTTTTTCCTCTGCTGTTGTCATTACAGATTTCAGACAGACAGCCTGCATATGACAGAGGGAGAAAAGTGTAAGAGCCAAACCTGCTTAAAAGAAGCAAGAAATGCATTTACTATTCATTGTAGAAACAGCAGAAGAGTGTTAATCAATAGATCAGCAGGATCCTGTGGCAGTATTCCTTTGCAATTGTAAGGAGAGAGAAAGATATTCCTTGCAATAAAACCCTATGTGTAAGTCCACAAAGACAGGCTTATTCTTTTCTAGCTGAGAATATGGTGAGGATCAAATGTGTTTCTCTCAACAACATGTCTGCATAAGCAAATGTAGAAAGACTTCAGTCTGCTGGAGGAAAGTGAGATTGTTCTGGGACGCTGTAATAGCATAACTCAGCTCTGCTGAGAAGCTCAGTGTGATGTGCAGCTTCCAGTCAAAGCAATGCATGGAAACAAAAGGGCCCTCTCTAGCCAAGGGTATGCTGCCTTCGCTAGCTTAGCTAGCTTGTCTGTGTTGCTGCAGCTTCTATAAAAATCTTAGTGGGTGTCATTTATAGAGTAGATCAATACTTCAGCTTGCATGCCTCCTGCATGTTTAGTCTTGCTAACCCTTGCCTTGTTCTGTGGTTTAAGCTTGGTGATAAGCTTATCGCTGTGCAGCCACCCATTCACTTGCTCACAGGGGGATGGGGTGCAGAACTGGAAGGGTAAAAGTACAAAAATTTGTGAGTTGGGATAAAGACACTTTAATAGGTAAAGGAAAAGCAGCACAAGCACGCAAAACACACTAAGGAATTCATTCACTAGCTCCCATCTACAAGCAGGTGTTCAGCCATTTTCCAGGAAAAGCAGGGCTCTATCACATGTAATGGGTACTTGGAAGGTTAAATACCATAATTAGGAATGTACCCCCTTTCTTCTTCTTTCCTGAGATTTTATTTCAGAACATGACACCATATGGTATGGAATACCTTTTGGGTCAGTTTTGTTCAGCTGTCTCAGTGTGTCCCCTCTCAACTCCTTGTGCAGCCCCAGCCTCTTTGGTGGGGGGGGTGTGTGAGGGGCACAAAAGGCCTTGACAATGTGTAAGAGCTGTTCAACAATAATGGGAACATCCCTGTTTCCAGAACATATCCAATATACAAGCTACTATGAAGACATTCAACTTTATTCCAGACAAACCAGTACACTTAGTTTCAGTTGAATAGGCTTTCAGTGTGGTTTGCAATCTTCCAGGCTTTCTTCCAAACATGTGAACAACCATTAACATTAGAAGCTCAGCTCTACATTTGTTTCTCAGAGTTGCTCTGCTGTGTCACTAGCTTTCCTATCCTGTTATACTTTGCGAGTTACAGCTTTGTCTCTCTCTCTTCTTAATGTACCAGACTCACATAGGGGGACATGAAAAGCACGTCATTACGTTGTGGTTGAAGAAGAGGTTCAGTAACTCAAGCAGACTCATCAACTGTTTTCTCCAAAGGATTAACACATCTCTGTATTTGACCTTTTGCTATGTCCTTCCCAGTTTTTAGATACTGAACTCTCTAGGCAGCCAGGATGTGTTGAGCTCAATGAGAAATAGTCTTTAATGAAAATATCTGCTTGTTCCTTCTTCTGTTACCTTAACAACCAGTATATGTACCTCTCAAGTTACATCTTCATCTGAAGTGCCTCCTTCTTCCACATATATTTCCACTCTGAATATTCACTGAAAAATTATGCTGGAAATCAAATATTACACAGAATTTGTATATGCCTGTTTTTCCACAGTAATTGAAATTGTCAGATAGCAAGCAACTCTCCTGCCAAATTGTGTGGGTTTTTCTTTTTAAATTTACCACAATCAAAAAAGATAATTCCTTGTTTGAGCTATTGAACACCAAAGCAGAATTAATAAGAGGCACTCAATTTCCTCCTAAGGAAAGGTTCTGTCACATTCTACATTAATGTGGTGGTAGTTTTCAGTGGAGGACTGCAGATTTTTTAGATTTTTTTAAAAAATTCAACTCTTCAAATTTCAGGTAAAGCAACAAGATTCTCAATGATTAGACATATAAGTCTCACCAAAGTCCACAGTACGCTTCAATGCAATAAGGCTTAAAAATTGCTACATTCCAATATTTTTTTATGGTGATCTGCCTGTATGAAATAATTTCTCTGTATGGGAACATTAGTAGTTCAGACTCCTCAATTCAACAGTGTATATCATCATGTTCTTAAATTTGAAGTATGCACAGCAGCAAGCCAGACTTCACACGTTTGATGCTTAATTTGTAGACAAGAGTCCTGGCATTACTCATATTCTATACATTTTCTATAAATAACTGTCTCTAGGGCTTTTAAATTGTTGTAATACAAAGTTTTCTTTAAAGTCCATCATAAATGCACTTCGAGGATGTAACTTGTATTATGGATGTTAGATTTTGGTCCTTCAGTATCATGTGCACCTATTCTGTGCTAGTAGTCCTTTTCTGACAAATCAGGCCCCCCAAGTCATCACACAAAAACCTCTTGCAATGCCATCATACTTTTAAATTATATTTCAAACTCCCATGGGCTGGGCCTGGTTGACTTATTGGGCCCTCTGCTCTCCTTGAAAAGGAAATTGCCTACAACTTTAAGCCATCTTTCTTCCTCTTGGAAGTGGTTGTAACACAGGGGGTTGACCTTTCTGATTGTAACCTTTCTGACTGGTGTAACTGGGCCTTCATCCTCTTCATCCTTTGGCTGGCCTCCCGTGGATGAAATCTCATAGCTATTCTGCAGAGGGTGAGTTCAAAATTCCCTTGGAAACATACTACTAATACAGAGCAATTTCTGAGATTCCCCCTACTTCTTCTCTTTGAGTAAACAGACTGTTCATTGCTCTTTTACCAACATCAAGTCACGATGCAAAATGGGGGAAAAAACCCCATGGAAATATAACCTGGTCAACCCAGAAAAGAGAGTCTCTAGTCACCTCCCAGCCTCTTCACCAGATTTTTGGTGGCCCTGAGAAGGAGATCCAGCACTCAGGATGGAGGAGCCATGGTTCTCTGCCACGCCACACTTGATCTGGACAAGAGTGAGGCTGAATGCTGATACACACTAAAGGGAGCTTACACAGATTCTGTCTATTAAATAGATTTATTACATGCTTGCTGCTGTGGGTTACTCGACATCATGATGCACCTTCAGTCAGGTGCTCCCATATTCTTCTAAATACCCTACAATGCCTTGCTTAGTGGCTTTAGGAAGGCTTTAGGCTGCTGCTTTAAATATACATATTTTCTTGCACAGCAACCGCCACCATCCCAAACTAAAGCTATCTTTTCCACCCCTCTGACTCAGAAATTAATCAGTTAGGGCTGTTTGAAACTCAGTAAATGTAGCTGGCAGTGGCAAAACAAATGGAAACATGTAGAAATTGAAATGGGGCTCATAGAGAAAATTTTATTACTGCAGAGGGTAAGCGCAGCTTGCACGCAAACATAAGCACTCATCTTAGGCCCTAGCCCAACACATGACAGGAAAATGTGTTGCTCAGTTCAAGCAGTTTGAAAAGCCAGGAATAAGCCATCAATCATTTCATTTTACTGTGCTTTATAAATTTGTGAAGCCTGTATTTCCCAGCAAACCATACAACCCATTTTATAGAACCATGGAGCTTCACATGAAGCCAGGAACAGCCCGGCCTGCCCCATTCTATTACATTTTCTTTGTCTTTTCACCAGAATTGCATGTCATTGACAGTGAGCCTTCTTACAGAAATTAATCCAATGAAATTTCCCCTCCAGTTATTGGAATCATCCCTGGTTAGTGGCCTAGGTTACTGGCAAGGCTTGTCCTGGACTGAAACACACACTGATGGGTTTTCCTCTGCTACTCACAGTACAGGTTCTGCTCTGCAATTTGATGCATTCATATCAAAGACTACATTGCCTGAATTCTCCACCATTATACTCCAAATTCATGAGCAAAAAGGGGAACATACCTTATATGTAAAACCAACAACTTTTTTTTAGTTTAATGAAACTCTAAGCCATGGAATGAAATTATTATTTTTGGTGCAGTTACAATGATACTTACACAGTTCAAATTAAATACAATTAAAAATGACATATACACAAACTTCCCACAACCTATTCCCTTTCTCTGTTATTGTGTTCACTCTTACACTGCCCCTCTGGGTATGAAGGCTGATACCTTCAGGCCATAGACAGGGAGTTACAGCACAGTAAGAATCTCCTCCCCAGGTGGAATGGCATATTAATTCTCTCTTCTCAAACCAGGACCGGTGGTTGAGATCAATATTATATTTGGTACCAAATGCTCCAAATGTTCTACTCTTTTTTCCTTGGTCTGTGATACCATGCTACACCTTCATTTGTGAGCTCAGCATATGTTATATACTAATTCTTTGTTCTCTTCCCACTGGAACTGGTTATAGCCAGCTGCTGAGACTGCTTTCCTTTGATAACCTATTTGTATCTTCTTTCTAACAATTGACTGGTGCTAAGTCATGGGTTTGCTGATATGATCCTTTCCCTTTGCTATAAAGCTCCTGCCAAAGAAGGCAGGTTGAGAAGTAAGAGACCATGCTTATACCCTTGGTACAAGGTTTTCCAGCTCTTCCAACTGGAATCATTTGCTGGTGGCCATTACTGCCTGCTCTGACCTCCCTTGACACTAGCTTAACCACCAATTTTCCTCTTACTGATACAGCTAAGAAATCCTTTAAACACCTTTCAAATCCAAACTCTCATTTGACACTTATTGTGTCATGGCTGCTGTACATGGACACACGTGTGTATGTTTAGGTTTAGTACTTGCTCCCAAAGCTCTTTGTTTTCTAAACGAAGCCACTTTGGGCTCCAGTCCAACTCTAATCTCCCAGCTGCAGCAGCCATTGCATCACACATTACTCAACCCTCCTTCACTTTTTTGTTCCAAGAGAAAAATTAGTCACTACTAATAATCTACATTTGCTCAAATAGAAGATTACACAGAGCGGTTCATGTTGCTTTCCCTTTGTTTTTCTCCCAGGGCATGTCAAGACTGCTAACTAATTTTCTAGGAATAGAATTAATCATGTGAGCCAGAGAAAACTCTCTCGAATTTATTTTCCTTGTGATGGAAAAAGCTTCTTTGTAAATAGCAGAAGGCTCACTCCTAGAGCTTGTGCTGACATCCTTCTGTTGCATGATCAGAGGATTTTGAGAAGCCTTCAGTGTAGATTTGTTTTACATATTATCAAGATTTCCAGGAAAACAAAACATGGCTTCATATAATAGCAATCCACACAGTAGCTGAGTATGAGGTTTTAAGTCTGGGTGAAAAGGATAATTTTGAAATTCTTGTGTTAAAGGCTACATTGAAGACTAAATTTGAGCTGGTTTGGAATCTCTTTGACAAATCCTTGGCTTCTCCCATGCTTATGCACCATTTTCTGACTGGAAAATTAACATCATCACTGGTCAATCGGGAGATAATTTGCCCTACCTTCAAACGAGGTCTTAAGGAACATAAATCCCCAAGTATCTCTCTAAGTAGGGTAAAAGGGAGAACAACATGATCAAGCAATTCCGCAGGAGAAACAGAGCAGATTAAAGCAAAGTCAGTGTTGGAAATTGACTCCAACCAGTCATTGTGAATCAGGTTATTCTCTTGTATAGATATTCCACATCCTTAGCTCTTCTACCAAACCTACTCATATAAAAACCCGCTTGCAAATCCTAGACAAAACTGCCTGCTACCAAACTGCTCCAGTCTTTGGAGAGATAATTTTACATCCTCTTGAACTGGTTCAGTTCTGTGACTTAACTTACCCCATAGTCATATCTGAAGGAAATAAGACACTATCATATTCTGACACAATACACTTCAAACCACAGATATGCCAGCGGGGAAACACCCAGAAAAACAGTTTTCTTACCCTATTGAACTAGAATACCACTGTCACGACAAAAACTGTGCATTTCATACACTCACCCTATGAACAGCAACAAGCTCTAGTCGTGTATCCAACCAAACCTGGAAAAATTTCAAACACAGCAGCAAAAATTAGGAGGCAGAATTATGCATAAACTTAAATTTATGTACTCTGAAACGTCTACAGCTGTATTATCACCTTCCCTTTTAGGTTTCTATCCCACTAAGCCTTTCCAAATGTCCCAGGCAGAGTTTGGCAACAGGCCATAGCTCATGAGTAATGAAAGAACATAATGTGTACTACCAGTGGCAATGCTGGGGCATCACTGCTGGAAAAATGGGAAAAGGAATTTTGTATATAAAATGACAGAAATTAAATTGGCCCAGAGATGTCTCAGAAGAGCAAAATGCAGAAAAACAAAACATCATGAGCAGAACTCCTGTAGCCTTAGGAGATCACATGCAGCATTTTTATCTTGATTGGCTCCATAAAGCCTTTTTCTTTGCATAACTTACACAACGTTCATTCTCCTTAGTAAGAAGAAAATGAGTTCTCACTATCCTTTAAAGGATCTGTGACTCTCACTCCAGACTGAGCTGCTTGCAGGGGGTGGAAGGGGGAGAGGAGAAGACATATATTTTCCCACGAAATGCATACCTACAAGCAAAGTGGTAAAAGAGTGTTATTGTAGAAAGCCAAGTCTGTATATTTGCCATGGAAACAGCAGTTTTAAGAAACATAGTGATGGGAGGAATATCAACTATTACTTCAGTCTGATTTCTGCAGAATGCAGTCATAGCAAACTGGCTAAAAGTAGGCTGCTCCTCATGCAGCTTGACAGACCCTCCAGTTTTATTAGCTGGGTGATTATGGGTCATTTCTGGCTGCTACTTTTGAAATGTCTTAGGTATCCTTTACTATATTCAGAAAATATGAGGAATGAAGTGGAAAGGGTGAAAAAGACTCTCACCTCACTCTGGACACTCACCTCATTTTTTTGTGAGGCCAGCAGCAGCCTTCATGAATATTTCATTCACACATTTGCCTGTTTCTTTACATCCTAGCGGAAGCACACAGTATAAGGAAGGAAAGGGACCTCTTTGGACACCTCCTGAAGACAAGGAAGTGCAGGCCTAATTCTGGTATTCTACTTTTGGAAGCTTTTTGCTTCATATGTACCAGGAAAAACTCTACATTAAAAGCACTTCCAGGGTCCAAGAAAATTTAATTGAAGTAACAAACACAAATTTTAGCAGAGAGTTCCCTTTCCAGAGCTGTCACTACTTCTATAGTCATCATCTCTCTGTTTTTTTCCTCTTACCAGTTTCCTTTCCTTTTGTTGCCCTATTCCTCTTCAGTCACCTCTCTTTCCCTTCTTTTTTGCATTCTTTTTGCTACCAAAGGTGTAGTGGAAGCATTCCAGTTTCCCTTCTCATCCTGACTGATGTGAACAAAATGAAGCAACTGCTTTTGCCAAAGGAGAAAAATAAACATGCTCAATGCGGTCTCTTAGCCCTAAACTCTACAAAATAAGTATGGTACACATTCCAGAAGAGATCACAGTACCTGCCCTTAAAGAATGCCAAGGGGTTTGGCTGCTCCCAGAGTTCAGGGAAATGTTTCTCTTCCAGTCACTTGCAGCACTGCTATTCAGGAAGGTTGATCACCATGTGGAGTCGCCTTCAGCTGCAGGAGAGCAGCCCAGCACAGAAATGGATGTGTGCTTCCAGCAGAGGAAATTTTTGTTTCTCTGATCTTTTGTCACATTCCTGGATTCCTTATAGTCTCCACAGAATGTTATTGGTGGATACTCTGGGGAATGAACTGGCATGGGAGCTTGTCAGTTGCACAGGTTTGTTTCTCACAGGGTGTTGCTACTGAAGCTGTGTCAGTCGCAGACATGGGTGGGAAATCCACATTATCAGATAGATGAAAAGTCCATCCAGGAGGTTTCTGTCCTTCAGGCATCATTACTTAGTCCCCAGCTTGCCACATTTTCTTGAAGAGAAAGCCAAACTTTTCTTAGTGTTGGATTTAAAGCCTCTATAGGTAACTGTTGTTTTCCTTGGTCTCTTGCTGATTTCCTGATTCATGGGGATGGTTTGGTCTCCAGAATAGTGTGAGCATTACCTCAGCTAAACTGGTTTTTAGCACTATCACCTTGAGGCTGGTAAAAGAGGCTGCAACAGTCATCAAAGACCAGTGGCTTCATCACACCTGGGAGGCAATGCTGTGGAAAAAAGGCCAAAGTGAGATTTCTGCATCAGTAATGTATTTCTTTTGTTCTAGGAAAAACCTAGTGTTCTTTGGTTTATTTGCCTATCAAAGTCATTTCTAGAAAGGAAATGCTTGGAACAGCTTACAGAGAGTTTTTTTTAAAGTAACCAGATGATTGCCAGTTGCCATTTATCTGATGTCAGCTTTGCCCTAAGGACAGGCTGAAGTTAGAGCAAAGCAGACAGCAATCTCCTTCATCAGCTGCTGCTGCTCCCTAGTAAAAGAATACATAAATGTCTCTGAAGGCTAAAAACATGCCCACAGGCAAAGGAAAAGAATATATTGGAATACACTTTAAAAACACAGCTATTACATGATACTTCAGCAAAAGTATACTCAGATACTGTAGGGCATTTTGTTTGCTTAGTTTGATCAAGAGTGATGCTGAGGATGGAATAGGACTCTCTGCCTTAGCTGGATCCCGATGGCAGCTGAGCCTTTAGAAACATGAGGAGTTCATGCTGTAACCGTGTAAACTTCATGTCCTGACCTTTAATTGGAAAATCCTTCTTCTGCTATGTCCTTTTTAAATGGAGTAATGGTTTCTCCTGTTGCTACCATTCTAAGCAAACTAGGATTCAATGGAATTATTTTATGATGGAAGTAGGCCAAACCTAAAGAAATCTTACTAATTCATGGAATCCTATTTTAGATGTAAAATTTGAACTTCCTGGGTAGACATAGAGAAATATTTTTTCTAAGTATGCAGTGGCTGTAATTTGTATCATGTGGCCACCTTAAACATGATAGCATATTTTGTAATCAATGCTTTTAATTAATGCTAACCAGACATACACATTGGATATGAGCTCTTAATTGAAAACAAAACTAAAACCAAACCAAACAATAAGTGTGAGTATTGCTCAGGAGTCTTCAGTATGCTTTTGGACCTTACAGAGGAAACATTTTGATAAGAAAAAGATACTTTCTCTTTTGACATAGAGGTATATAGAGCTCTTCATAACCTGACAAGAATTTTCTGAATTATTGCAGAGGGATTGCAGAGGTGATTTCTTGTTCCTTGTCCTGAGGTACCTATTTTGCTGTCTTAAGTGCTGCCCTGTGCATCTGTATATGAGAGAAGAAAGCAAAGTGGCTTTTTCACTGGACCATTCATCTGGTACCAAGAGGCACTGCAGGAAATGTGAGAATTTATGTCAAATACAAGTGTGTTTGGTCTGGAGCAAGGGAAAGAAAAATTCTCCCAGCAGTAAGCACACTAGTGGAATAAAGAGCTGTTCAATAACATCTTTCTCACTGTGCTGGTTTTGGCTGGGGTAGAGTTAAAATTCTCCCCAGTGGCTGGTGTGTGGCTGTGTTTTGCATTTGTGCTGAACACAGGGCTGATAATATAGAGATAATTGTGTTATTGCTGAGCTGGGCTTGCACAGCCTTTTCTAAGGCCTAAGGCCTTTTCTGCTTTTCATGCTGCCACACTGGCAGGGATTTTTGGGGTGTGTGGGAGGTTGGGAGGAGCCACAGCTGGGACAGTTGACCCCAAAATGACCAAAGGGCTATTCCACACCTTGTGGCATTATGCTCAGTGTCTTAAGGGTGGGGAAGAAGGAGGAAGGGGTGGAGGGATGTTTGGAGTGATGGCTTTTGTGTTCCCAAATAACCATTACCTGTGACAAGGCCCTGCTCTCTGGAGACGGCTGAACACCTGCCTGCCCACGGGAAGCACTGAATGAATTCCTTGTTCTGCTTTGCTTGCATGTGTGGCTTTTGCTTTTCCTAGTGAATTGTCTGTCTCTCAACACATGAGTTTTCTACCTTTTGCCTTTCTGATTTTCTTCCTGATCCTACTGGTAAGGAGTTGGATGAGTAACTGCGTGGGACTTGTTTGCTGGCTGGAGTTAAACCACAACACTTGCATAGAAACTCTCATTTTTACCATATCGCCTGTGACCCCAGGTGCTAAGCAGGCAGAGAACCCACTGAATGAGGAGTGTTTTATAGCTGTTGTAGCTCCCAGCAGAGCTGGAGGAGATGATCTGGCTATGCAGTCCTTGGCCTGAATAGTTCTGAGGTGACTAATCCCTATGGATTCGGACTACTCTGCCTAAGACTGGGAATAGGTTTTCTGCTGGTAAAGCCTGAAGAGTGAGGATGACAGACTGTGGCTGCTGTGGCTGTGTAGCCACGGTGATCTTATTGAAGATGTTAAATAATTCAAATTGTTAATTGTAATTCAGAATTCAGATGTTAAATAAATAAATACTGTTGGAGGATCAACAGTAGCTCTGCCAAGGTGACTATGCAGTCTGGTAACTTAGAGGAGAGCAAACCTGATGTTCTCCTTACAGTGCTTGGGGACAGTTGAAAGTTCCTGAAGATGGCTCAGGTTATGCAATGAGATTTCAGGGATTTTTCTGAAGTCACAGTGTTGAGTGTGTGCCGTTAGCAGGTGTAAAATACAAAAGCGTTTCTAAAATCACAGTCTCTGGTCAGCTCTCTCAAGCATCAGCAAAGTACTCGCCTTGTCTGAAGAACCACAGCTGTGGCCCTGAAAAAAAAGGTGTTCTTCTGCAGTACAGAACAGGGATAACTTCTGTGAGCAGAAGGGTACTGCTCTTTTATATAATGTAGGCTGGTGACTTAAATGCCCCCCAGGAATGCATTTTCATCTTCACAATTCATTTCCACCTTCTAGAAAACTGCTTGTTGTACCACCCTGTGCTCTCATGGGAGATGAGAGACTCTCCATGCCTCCTGCTGAATGTGCCAATACCTATAGAATTAAAACTCATTGAGTGAAAGAATATGTGTTCAGCAGCAAGTATGAGTGTAGACTTTGATATGGACACTTAATACGGATTGGAAACTTAAGATCCAGCTTCTGCTCCAAGCTCAACTTGTAAAATTTCTGAGAAAAGCCCATGAGGCCAGCCCAACACAAAGGGATTTCAGTAACATGAATACACAGCTAATACAAAAAATGTGGCACCTATGGATTATGCCTACAGGAGTGGGCAGCATGTGGAGTGGGAGTTCTCAGGATAATTTTGAACCTCGTTCTGAGTTTCACCAAATGCATCCAAGTGCTGATCTTTTCCTAGGTTCAGTTTGCAGCAAGACAAGCAGCACTTGGATGTGAACTAATGCTGAAATAAGGCTTATAATGAGCTTGGGATTCAGATCCAGCATACAAGAATCTGAAAATGGATATCGTGAGTTTCCTACAGTGCCAAGATTGTTTTGCTAAATAAAAACAGCCTTGAAACAATTTCGTATTTTAATCTAAAGCCCAGGCATGTGCCAATGAAGTAGTATTAACAATAGATTTTCATTTTGGGATATTCAGACAGGGAAATAAACACTGCTGTAGTGAAATCTACCAACCACCAAAAGCCAGACTCCTCTGCATTATTTTTCTCTGCACCAGTGGAAATCTGCAGTCACTTCTCTGAATGTAGAGGCAGAATTAACACTAGCAATGGAGTGACACAAAGCTGAATCCAAGATTTTTTTGTTATTAGGCACTCTTCTTGCATAAATAAACATAGTATGTAGCTGCTGTATATTTTTTTTAAGTCAGCTTGTGTTTAAGTTGGAAATACATTCAACACTAATTTGCCCTTTATTTTGTCTTGGGATTTCTAAAAAATACAGGATGCCAAATGCTAATTCAGGTAATGGTACTAATTCAAAATCTCAAATATAAAGCTCAAAAAGATAAGTGCTCACATGAAATTACTTGTGTTAGTCTTTAAATTAAATTGCTCATTAGATTGTCTCCTGTGTCCTACATTCAAAGGTCATGTACAGATTTCACTATGAATAAGAAAAAAGAGAGGGGAAATAGTCTCCAGAAGAAAGCACAACTGTGTATCTTTTCTAGTGTGTTGTATCATAAAATTGCATCTGATTTACTTACACAAAAGAAGCCCGTACTTTCCAAGACAATAAAACAGAAAAATAAACCACAAGAGAGGGAAAACCCAACCCACATCTAAACTTTTTCATCTGGAAAATGAAACCAAGGCACTGTTATCCAAGTCTTCTAAACAGGAATAATCATCACAGAGATTTATTTGACTGCAACAAGAGCTGGTGGTTTATCCCCCATGTTTGGTGTTTTGCTCTTGGGTTTATTGATTTGGGTTTGAGGGTTTTTTTAAGTATTTTTGGAAAAAATATGCAAGTAATTTGCCAGCTTTTCCCCTGTGTCCCTGTTAGTCATCAGATTTCCATGGAATGGGAATTTTGCATGTGTTTTTGAGAAGAGGTGGTCCTTAAATAACATAAAGTCCACCTAGAAGATGCTGTTCTGTTTGCAGGTGTGTGAGCTTGCTTTCAGGGATGTCTTGTCCATAGTCCTTAGTACAGCACTTGTGTTAGTGGCCAGAGGTTTTTGAACTGGTGTACAATGGCCTCTCAGATCTATATGGTTCCTGACAGGTCTATGCTGTTGCTGCTTTGTATCCACTTTAAAATTTCATGTTGTATTTCTCCATGCAATTTCTTCAGCAATTACCTTTTCCCTTTCTTTTCCTTCAACAAGAAACTAAGCAGCCTTACTCTCAGAGAGCTGGAGAATGGCAGTACAGGAGGAAAGCTTTCATATCCTCTTTCCTGGCTGCAGTGTTCCACCTTGCAGCTACTAAACATTATTTCATAGAGTGATATAGACTGGAAAGGACGTCCAAAGGTCATCAGTTGGGTCCAAAACCCAGCTCTACACAGGGCTGAGATCATATTGCTCAGGGTCTTGTCTTTGAGTTTTGAGTCAAGTTTTGAATATCTCCAGGCATGGAGATCAGTGGTGGATACAGTGTGAACTTCTTCCTTATCTCTGCACTCTTTGCAGCAGTGTGCTGAAATGTTCAGAGAAAAAAGAGAAGACACAGCAAATGTTCAGCTCTGTGTAGCACACCAGTTTTACCAATAACAAGGTCATGAGTTTGAACCATCCAAAGGGCACAAGTGATAAGTCACTTGTCCCTACATGTGCATGTGAAAGGAAAATTAGCTAATAATTTCAGGTTTTATCCCTCAGGATTACTTCACGGTACATATTTTTCCACATTTCTATTGTGCCATTAATCTTTATCTTGTGCCTTCTGTAGACTTCTTTTTTTCCTCCCACATAGGCTGCCAGGGTCCTGCTCTCCAAGAGGTCACAGGTTGCAGAGGGATCCACAGAAACAGGAAACCAGGCTTCCTCAGTCAATTTCGAAACACCAAAACCTGTTTCCTTTCTACAGAAATAAAGCCTGTCAGGGCATCCTCTGGGTAGGCTCACTATCTGAGCAGCAGCCCAGGAGGAGGGAGAAACTACAGGATTTCTTACTTAGGAAATAAAAGTGAGATAACTTAGAGCATTTAAAAATCATCAGAATGAAAGAGATCATTTTCTTGCTGCTCCTATTGCACTTCCACAGGGGCAGGACTGGATCTGACACTCTAGGAAAACTCTGGACCACAGGACAAGGTGATGAAACCCAGACAAGTCACTCAGACTCAGCTCCATCTTTGACCACAGTTAGGGGGTCACCCCATTCTGAAATCCAAGCTACCAGAGCAAGTGTCTCACAGGAACTTCGTTTTGCATCTGCATCTGAGACACTGGGAACGACAGCAGTGAAGAAAACTTCCACTCCTACAATATCTACCCCTGCAAGTCAGCCAAATGGACACAGTGATGATGACTCTGGCAGGGACAAGATTGGAAGCTCCTCTCACAGCAAAGGGACAATTCTACAAAGTACTGCTAGAGAGATCCCTCTCCAGAAAGGGGCCACAGCAAGCCTGGATACTGCTACAGGGAACAGATCTGTCAAGCAGACCTCTCGCAGCACCAGGAGCCAGCAGGATGCCAACTCCAAAGCATCCGGCTTTGAAACTACCAGGGGAAAGTAAGCGATTATTTTTTCTTGTCTCCTATGTACTGCTTATTTTCCTGTTTCCAGTGACAATAATTGGCAAAAGTCCTAGCAATTTCAAAATTATATTTGACCTTAAAAAAGACCCATCTAAAACAAGCAAGGAACCAAACTGACAGCATTTACTCAGGCAGAACAATTGTAACATTTCTAACAGAGTAAATGCTGCAATGTTTTATTCCTTAGGATGGTTATCTCAAAATCAACAGGGAAGTCATTATCATATATGGGTAGGAAAGGGCTACAATAGATGGCCTCTGTTTTATGCACACTAAACTACTGTTGATTTTTTTTCCTTCTTTCTTTTCTTGTGGATAAAAGAAATTGCAAATGCACTATTTTATTTTAAATCTATTAAGAAATATTGTGTTTGTAAACTTCTCCACTAAACTGAAAATACAAGTAAATTAAATGTACAAAATGCATCAATGTCTGACAATTTGAAACATTCTGTTGTGTGATAAAAACTTATGAGAAGTGGTGTTGTAGGTGAATGTGCATTCAGAGCTCTATAACTTAATACACAATAGCTGTGCATAATACAGTATATCAAACTTTACTGTCTGGTTTTATAGTTCTGGAACACTCAATTCTTTTCTTTGTTCCCCAATGTCTTCATTCTCAATAGGGATATTAACACTGACTTTGCAGATATTGCAAGTTTCCCTTAATTGCTGATATATAATCAGATACTGGTAGAAAATGAAAGACACAAAGGATACGTTGTTTTCCATAGTATTTATGGAGAGTGAGCTTTCAGAATATAGATTTCTTCTTTTGATAGTACTTTCCCATTTGACAGCATCCAAATTCACGGAAAGGAGAATAAATCATCACTCCTAGAATTACCTTGCTGTTTGTGGCTGGGAGTTAATGTTTCTTCAAGAAAGAAAGAAAAGATTCCCATTGAACTGAGCATGTTTTAGGTTATGCAGAAGGAAAATAATTCATAAGGACCCAAAGTCCTTTGCCTCTGCTTGGAAGAGAGACCCCAGTAAAGGAGCTATGTTTCCCAGATAGCTTTCCTAGCATACTCCTTAAGTTCTGAAAGTCATCTATTATACCACATGAGTGCTGATAGCTACATCTCCATTGAAATAAATCCTAATACATGCTAACCTTGGTCTTTAGCTTTCACAGCTTTCTTCAAGAACAGTACTCCAATTAAATTAATCTTCAGCAAAACTCTGTGAATCAGCAGGTATCCTTTCTATGTTATACATGAGATATAAATGCAAGTAGCAAAAAATTAGTCCCTAGTGAAGATGATCACGTATTTTATTTATCATAATGACACATGGTTGCAACTGCAGAGAGGCAAAAGAAGCAAATCTTGTATTTGCCAACACCTAATTTCATGAGTGGTCAAGGAGTAACCTGCTGTGCAACACGCATATTGGAGTCCACTGGACAGTTAGCAATAAAGCCAGGACTACACATCAAATTTACAGGAATGTGTAGCAGGATGAAACCCCAGCATAAAACTGAATGCTGAATCCCCACTCTCTTGCTCAAACTGCTGAGGTACATGGCCTCTCCCTCTCTAGCAAATATCTCCAGTTTTAGGTGTGGCTCAGTCCTTTTCACAATAAGATTCTTGTGCTACAAGGCTTGTCTTCCCACTGTATATGAGTGTTTTTGCAATCAGATGTGATGTTTTGAACTTTCCTTCCACTTTTGCCATGACCTGGACTATAACTTAAGTTACTTCATTGTTCCATCTTCCTTTCCTTATGGATTAGACCTGGATGGATAATAAACTTGTGACTAATTTTTCTTTTTCAGCAAAGACATGAGAAATTGCCTAGTCTAGGGTGCTCACTGTTACTAATCACTGCTGTGAAACACCTGAAAAGCTACTGCTGAGAAAATATGCATAAGGAGGCAAAAAAAATTATTTATTAAGTGTAGGTGCCATCGACTATGCCCTAAATAATTTGTACCATATATTTTCTTTTAAAAAAAAAATCACAAATAAAAAGATACTGTAAGAATTCCAATAAAGACAAAGCTTTCTTCAAGGTTTTACTCACTTGAAGCCAGAGCACAGCATGACTCAATAGCAGACTCCACAGCTGTAAAATGTACAGTCTCTGAGGAAATTTGGAAGAACAATTTTCTTTTTGAATTTACTTTGAATTCAAGCACCTCTTTGGTTATAGTCTGTACTCCAACCTGAATTTTTCAGTGACCTTGTAGGAACTGCATGATTCTGTAATCCTTTATGGCAACCCATTGTGCTCACATATGTGCAGAGATGCTGATGTTAGGAGGCTCCATATAGAAGGAACAATAGAGAGAGATCCGTGAGAGACAAGAGGAAGGAAAACAGACAAGAACGAGCATTTATTTTTAAACGTATTTATAATACAAAAAATAGCAACACATACACTTTGTTAGAGAGTCTGCAAGGCTGTCAGATTATCCATAAGGTACAATATGTGTCCATTGTACAAACTTAATTACCCAAATACCCCTTTCTGAAAGAGATCACGTGCCTAAATGGCTTAATCACAAAGATAATTCCCTTGCTATCACTACCCTAAGTTATGTGAGGACAGTATTATGCACCCATATCTTATTTAGATATACTCTAGAACTAGGTTAGGCTTTGAACCTCTCTCTATCACATCTTGATGTGGTATTACAAGGGCTAAATATCAGGAATATCCTTTTCTCTAAAAACACAAATCTCTTCCTTATTCTTCACTGACACAGAAATACAATTAAATCCTGTTCCTTCACATTGGAACAATTTTATAATTAACCTTAGAATAGGTACAGGAGAACACAATTTGTCGCTGTCTACTCTCAAACCATTGCAGAAGAATGTTTTCTGTGGTGAGGTATCCCCCCTCAAGCAGGGTCTGCACCCAAGCTTTCAGGAGGATAAGAAAAATTCACAGGAAGCACATCTGGAATGGCCTGAGCTGAAGGAAAAATTCATTTCTTCACTCCTAGTAAGGAATTTGACTTATGTTCTCAAATGGGAAACTTAATGTCTCTACAAATATGCATTTTTTCTTATTTTTTTATTTCTACCAATCATCAAAGTTTTATGCAATTCATATCAATGAATAAAAAAAATGGAAACGTAGAATGAGAGAATTTCTCCAAAATTCAGTGACATAAATCTGAGTATCAATTTGGTGTGAAGAAAGAAAATTCGTGATACGTACATTCTTTTCAATTGAGCTCATTTGAGATAAGTGTTTTTCAGCCTATGGAGAGACACAATTGCAGTATTTCACTGTGTAAAGCAGCTTAATCAGCAGTGGTGCAATGGTGTAAGAGACCAGCACACTCATCTTTTCATTCTGAACCTGACTTTATTAATTACTATCCAGGGCAGCTCTTGAATACATGAGACTTTCATTCAGGTTGTAAATTAAGCACAGTGTCCCCACATTACTGAGTGGCTCTACATTACTATTTTCTCTTATTATGTGTATATTACACCTTTTACAGTTATCTTGAAGCCACTGAGGGTCATAATAGACTTCCTCTACCATTACCTTGGGTAGTGGTGAGGTGACAGTATTTTATTACTAAGCACAGAAGGGTTTAATAGAGTCAGCACCAGGGACAGATTTGCTTAGCTGTCACATGTGATAGGAGTGCTGAAATATTTCATTCTCATGAGTAGACGTCTGCATTTCTCCCTGGAAATTGCCTATATCAGCTTGGTAGAAATCTAGTGTACTGGCAAATTAAAATGAATGGTTAAGATCAGCAGACAGTTCAGATACATGAGGCACATAGAAACCTGATTTAACTGCCTGGTTAATGCAAGGTTCATGGTCTCTTTTCATCATGTCACTTTTCAATGAAGCAGAGAGAACAATTCTTGAATCGATTTCTTAAGATTTTGCATCACTGTGCATTTACAAAAAATACAGTCACACGTGGCTTAGGTTTCTGCCTCACTAGGTAAATTCACTATGACCTGGAAGGAAGAAGATCTTACACAGGCCTGAGGTTGCCTTGGTGGCTGTGTCAGGGTGTGTTTGGCAATCTTTATCCCCAGGATGTTGTACTACAGCTAAGCAGAAGATCATTGCAATGTCACTCTCATCCAGCAGCACCTTGAATGTATTTCTGATGCTCGGCTGTAAACCCACAATCCAATTTTCCTACGCATTGTAAGCTCAGTGTTACTCCCATAGCAGTCCCAAAGCAGTGATGGCTGGTAGAGTCATGACAGGCTGTTTTCAGCAGGACAGGAAATATAGTGCAGGAAAAAAGAATCACTTCTTCACCAAAGTTGTTTTTGAGATGCCCACAAAGACTTCTTAGAGTCTCGTTGTTTAGTTTTTCTGTGATCAGGTAAGTCACCACTATACAGATGATTTCTGATTTTTTTCAGAATGATAAAGATGGTTTCTGTTTGTCTCATTACACTAACTATTGCATTAATGCTCATGCTTATCTTGCTCTTGTTCATTGTTTCATCTGCCATGGGAACAGCAAGGATTAGGAAGAGACTGTTTTCCATCCCTGCAATGTCCCTTCACTCCTCTGAATAGATTAGGACTGTACCCAACTGGACACAGTGTTAGGATTTACCTCCTAGCCACTGCAAGGAGTCAGCTCTTGTGGCATTTAATTTAGGGTATAACAGAAACATCTGCTCAGGTATGCACAGAAAATAGGAATTCTTACAAATCTGAATATAATTGACATTTTAGAGAACCAAGCCTAATTCTAGAATAGACTTGGCAAGGAGAGGACAGCAGCAAGGTGTCCACATATGTTTTCCAAAGGCATTATCTATGTAGCCAGATAGAGAATGCAAATGCTTCAAATGTCAATTTCTCTGCCAAATCTGATACAGAGCACCTATTCTGTATCACATTCCTGGTAAGCAACACCACTGGTCATGAGGAAAAACCTGTGAAAAAAAAAATCACCTTGAATTTCATGGACTTTGGCTCAGATCCTTTCTGTTCAAGATCCCCATAAGATCTGACAGTGACACCATAAAGATATGTATCTGTATGATTAAGTGGCAAATCAGATACAAAGAAACTGGCAAGGCTTTTAATCATTTAATGAAGGGAAACAAGAAAAGAGAACCTGCCCAAAACAACACTATAAACAAGGACAAATTCACCCCTGGAACTGTAATGGGTTTTATTTTTTATATTTTCATTTTGTCATTTACAAAGGCTTTTTTTGTTGTTGTTGTCAGTATTTCTCGAAATGTAGAAGTCATCACTGACATACTAAAATCTCCTTTTCTGTGGAAAAAGAAGATCACAAAGGCACAAAAAAAGCAGTGAAAACCAATACCACTGAATGTTACCTGAAAAGCACTGACAGTAAACTAGACTGGAACTACCATAATGAATTTTGTACTCTGCGTCAATTGGACAATTGAAAATAAACTTATAACCCAGAAGTAAAGAGGCAGAATTCAGACCTTTTTAAAGAGCACTTTGTCTGCATTTTCAAATGTGCTTTTCTGGATAATTCTCAAAGTTTTGAGATTAATGGCTATCTTCTCCAAAGTCTAAATTCCATCTGGAAAAGTTTGATTGTGTTAAAGGGCTCTGAACAGGGACTGAAAAATCATGTATCAAAGAGGTGATCTGATTTGCAACAAGAGAACATTTTAAATGCTAAAACAGATTGGTAAAGTGCTAGATAAGTGGAAATAGTGAATTAATTTTTGCAGCACGAGGGAGGACAAACAGTAAATAAAAATTCAGATGAAACAAAGAGGCTATTCACAGTGCAAGGCTTCAGCACTGTAATACAAAAAAAGGAAATGAATGACGAGATCAGAATTTGTGTTTTGTAATAGACAGGACAAAATGTCAGGACACCGAGTCCTGAAAAAAAAAATTAAACAAATCTTTGACACCTAGTGCTCTAGTCAGTGTCAACAAGTCAGCTGTTTCTCAGAGATAAAAACATATCCTATAACATATTTTACTATCACATAATGTTTTATATTACATGTCACATGCACCTTTTAGTTTCTTCCATTCCAGCCAGCTTGTAAAACACATTTTCCAATTTGATTTGTTTATGGTCAGTCCCTACTGAGTACTGAATTTTTACTGCAGCTTAGATTCATATATCAGAGCAAAGGAAGCTGGGCACTGAACCTAAAGGATCAACTGGTTTTGGTTCAAGCTTATAATTTTTCTTTGAAATAGAGCTTACATTTTTGAAAGATGACCAACATTCACTTAAAGTTATAGAATTTACCATATCACAGTGAGAAATCTCTGTGGTCACCTAGTGGAATTCAAAGGAAGTTGCTAAAACCAGTCTCCCATGCAATTGCAAAGAACCTTGTGAGGGTGCTTGCTATCCTTATAATCTGTGTGCTTACACTGTCAGTCAATATCATCTCTCCTCATCCAACTTGGCAGGTTGTTTAAAGCAGATTGAAAAGCCAACATCTCCTGGCTCTACGTGCTTGTAGCATCTTTCTACATCCCCTTTGCTCAGATGTAAAGGATAATATAAAATTAAAACTGTTGTAGAATCAAGATGGGTATTTCATTAACTATTCTGTGAAATACAAATAACCTGCATACAACATGAATGAGGCACAACCACCAAGCTGGGCATGGACTTTGACAACAGCTCCAGCTCTGGGTCCTTTTGTATTCCATCAGCAACACAGTAATCTCATTTTCATGACTCAGTGATGTTCAGCCAGGCTTATTCAATAGCATTTCTATTAAAAGCCAGGTAATCTAATTTACTCACAGACAAAAATCAGTCATTTTCAGATACCATATGAAGGGGCCATAACTGATTCTGTACCCTTTGTAGCCCGACTAGCACTGGTGCTCCTGTGGGATGGCTTTAGCTCCACTTACAAGGGTCTGTGCTTACAAGACAGCGGAAACAATCACGTACAGGCATTGCCGGCAGTTTTTGTGATGTTTGTTTTTTTCCTCGGCAATGGACCCAGGGAACATTTTACAAGGGAAATGTGCTGCGGAAGGGGGACTGCAGAGGACCCTAAAAAAAGCTGGTGTCCACTTCGCTTTTTTAGCAGCATCGAGTGCCCCAGCGCCGGCACCTCCGCGGGCTGCGGCCGCCACCTGCCCGCCGCGCCCGGCACTGCTGCGCAAAGCCGAGCCTGGGCCCGGCTCATGGCCAGTCAAGACAGGGTTTAACAGGGCAAAGACGGGTTTAAGGGCTCTCGAGTGTCCCCCAAACCACGGAGCAGGGATCCCCAAAAGCTAAAGACAGGCTTAAAAGCAGCGTGTGTGTGCCACTGACGGGTCGCTGCCCTTTGTAGGCGATTTGTTCCAGCCACCTGGGCAGGCTCCGGAACCCTTACCTGCTCAGGATTTGGGATTGGGAATGGCCTTAAAGCCCAGAGGGCTCTGGCTGCCGAGACTGCCGAGCAGACATGCTCACAGGTTCCAGCAGAAGCAAATGTTGTTCTTCCTACCGTGCCCTGCTTCTGGGCGTCGGTGCTTCTTCACCCCTGGCGGTGGGATGTCACATTTGGGTACAGCCAAACCACACTGACTGCGAAGCTGGGCTAAAAATGATCTGATTTAAGATGGGAATACCACAGTAAATACCACATCAAGGAGGCTGCTTCAAAGGCCTGAGGACTCTCCCACATATTGCCACCAGTACACGTTCCTGGCCAAGACATGCAAGAGGAGGGTGAAATCTGTCACTTGGGCTTTATGCCAGCTGGGGGCTTGTACCACTGTCTCCAGGCTGGATTTCTGTTGTATGTTGTGAGGATTTTGTTTTGTTTTTAAATACAGCTTTCCTGATTGAAATCAGGCTCAATGCAAAAGAGACACTGGGCTCCTCCAGCTCTCAACAAAATCTGCATGTTAGAAGTCTGTGTTGATGATCTGGAATAAATTATTCCAGGGAGGGTAAAGAGGATTTTCAGGTTTAAGTTCCTGTTATGCAAATCAGTTGTCTTCTGTTTTGCCTTTGCATTAACACAGCCTGTCATAGTTCTTCCGCCACGCTTCATCTTCTATTTCCAAATCTACGTTTTTTCAGACAATTTGATTTCAAAATTATATTTACATTCTTAACGTCTCTTAATGAGCTTATTTCATTGGTAGCGTAAACCTAATTATGAGTCACACCAGGGGCTCTTTTGCTGTGAATATCTCCTCCAATTTAGCATGATCAAAGATTGCTGGGCCGTGTGAGAACCACAGCTTCAGACATTGCACTCACGTACATTAAGAATGAGTTAAATATTTTAAATGGAAACAATCTCCTCAAGTTAGTTACATTTTTGGTAGAGACCAGAGGCTGAGTTCAGACTGTCTTTAAAAAACAAGAATAGCCCTTAATATTTGGGGTGTATTGTAACATTTTTTCTTTTGGAAGGCATCTCCAAATGGGCAAGTTCCAATAGCTGTCCCCCAAAGCTGGACACCCCTAATAATAGTAATAATAGTAATAATAATAACAACAACAGTGTGAATTTTTTAAGGTTGGGGGGGAGGTGGAGTATGTTTTTAAACTGAAATATATATTCCAGTGTTTTCATGTCTTTTGCAATTTTTTAACACCTGTTTTCATTCTTTTATCTTTTCATTGACCACATTTGTTGAGGTGTAAAATGGCTTTCAGCTACTAGAATGTATACCCCAAACATGTGGACTGCAGAACAGGTTGTCAATGACAATATTGCTGTACATCTTCTGCGTAATCCCTTTCTCTGGTGAGCTGTCAGATCTGCATATAAGGGTAAACTGCAGGCTAGAAAGCCACATGCCCAAGTCCCTAACCTCACCCCTGCCTCACTGTAGAGCAGATTGTAAAATCTGACCCCTATAATTGCCTTTTTTATTTGCTAAGGTGGGATGCTTAGCACCTATCTGCCCAAGGTGTTAGCTCCTCCTCCCAGAGAGGTAATGTGCAACAGGAAAGGAGATGTGGTACTGCATAACAGGCATTATTACTTCAGAGGTTTTCTGAGCAGACTTTATATGCCATCAGTTATTTGCTGAGAATTATTTAGGAATTTAGATGTTTACATTGTCTATAATTAGTTTAAATCATAAGAAAATCCCCAGGCTTAGTCAGAGCTCCTCCTGAATAGATCAGTGTCAGTCTGGCCCAGAACCACTTCCTCAATCTGTTAAGAAATATTTAGTATCCTATTCATATGCTGCGAGTTTGTTGGAGTTTTTATGGTTTTTTTTTTTAAAAATGTCTGTGCTGTACTTCAGAGGGAAAAAAAAAATCAGTTTTTAATCTTGGGTGTGAATTTGCAGAACCCTCACCACAGCTGTGAAAGGGAAGAGATTTCATGCCTGTACTGAGCAGGATAACAAGCCTTGATGGTCCTAAGCAACCTCACCTGTAGCCTCCACCCACGCCCCGGGGCAGGGACTTCACTTAAGCCCAGGCTTGAGCTCACGTTATTTTCTTTATGAGGGCGCTTGTCTCTAGCAGCACCCCCTGGATCTGGCTCCTTACCCGGTCTCTGCTGGGCTGCTCATTGACTTGTCCCTGCCACCCCACTGCAGGTTCCTGGTGCTGTGGTAGCTCTGCTGCTAGTGAGGTCAGTGCTTGGCTTGTGGGGTTGGCTCTTCTCTTAGGAAGAAGCCCCACTCTTGTGCTCCCTAGTGCTCAGTGAGGAAGCCCCCTGGAAGAGTTGTTTTCCTGGGAGTGCTTCCAAGGGTGCCAAGTCCCCTCTGTGTCTGGCTCCCATGGATCTCTTGGAAAGAGAGGATGGCTGGCCTCCCTTGCTGCTGCAGAGGTGTGCTGGAAGAGATGCAGCTACAAGCTCTGTCTCTCTGGCTTACTGCTGCTTAACTCAAATATCATTATTGCTTAGTTACTACTCCCAGTCTCTGTGATACAGGAGACTGTGAAGGACCCACATGCCCCACCTGGAAGGGTTGGTAAGTAACTTCATTATTCCTCTGCAAAACTTGAAATAAATTTCCTCTTGTTTTTCCCATTTTTTTTTTGCATACAATTGCTCCTGACTTCCCCGGAAAAAGTGAGTAGAGTACCTAATCTTAGGTACTTGTGCTTCATAGCTGCGTTTAACTTTTAGCAAATATTCACAGAGTCTTTAATTAATACACATAGATAAAAGGCAATAACTAAAAGAGTGAGAACATAAAGGAAACATCAAAAAAAAGCACAGCCTTTTTATACCTAATTAAGAAGAAATACTATCTTAATGAAAACTCTCAAGCAAGTGGAGAGTGAGTGAGCAAAATCAGATCAAAGGCAGTCAAAGCCCACTTCATATAAGGCACATTATTCCTCAAATAAACAATGTGTGTGTTGTGAAAGGGAGTGCTGCAGTACTGGCAGTAGGAATATTGTTAAATCTGTTAGTTTTAACATCTTTCTGGCTTATCTTGCTTTTTTTCAGGAATCATTTTCTGAGTACAGCTCTACTGAGCTTAATGTGCATACACTGGTGGGATCTTGGTAGACAAAAGCAATCACTTCGGGATAGATGCTGACACTATTTTGTGTTTTGTGCTGTTGTTCATGTTTGAAGCACTGTAAATCTGTACTAATGCCACTTAAGTAAATGGAACTAATCTGGTCTTAATTGTATTTTGATTTTCACTGTGAGGAGCATATAGCAAGATATGATTTCTGGAGCAAATATATGTATTTCCTTACTGGATTATGAAACATGAACAGAACTACTACAACTGGATGGAAATGTTAGCAGCAAAACACAACACAGAAAGATGAACTTTAAGTTTTCATACACAAATATTGTTTGGAAGTCCTTACAGCTCCACCAATCCTATGACTGAAACAATGTCTAGTCACTAACTAGCCAAGTCAAAAATTAAATAGGTTTCAGCATGGACAAGGGAATAACATAATCCTGAGAAAGGCTGTACTAAGTTAAAGATGAAAGAAGAAAGGCAGCGCTAGTCTGAATAGGCATTTACTCTACCAGCAGAAACACAATAATACTTTCTTCAGGGTGCCTTCCAGTCTGCAGTGGGAGACTTCCTGAGACAAAGGTTATAGTTACAACTTAATGATTCCTAAACAACTAAACTGATAATACCCTAATGGTATGGGGTTTTTTTTGTGAAATAGTTTTACAGCTTTTTTAAACCTCTTTTAGCTTCTGAATTCAGTGCAGCCTATGGCTATGGAAATGCTGTTTGACCCTTCATTTTTGTGTTCTTTTGTTTTAAACCTGTTGCGTTTTGATGCCCATTTATCATAACAAGACTAACTGAATAATGAATGCCATGACTTTGTATCCTTCCTGCTCTTCTGTTTGTCTTTATTTTCACCTCTCTTTAGGGTGTAGGACCACCCTGTTCAAACTGGCTATAAACTCATATACAGCAACAAAGAGTTGATGTTCTGAAACAGTGATGATTCCTGTTTGTTCTTTAGTCCTTCTCTAATAATTTCTAGTATTTGATTACCCAGCTTAGTTAAGGCAAACCAATAAATTGGCCTACTCAGAGAGCCATTTACAATGACTCTGAGATTATTTTTTCCCCTAATGAAAGCTACAGTATGTAGTGATAGTATGCTAAGCCTGTCTTTGTGACTGATTCTGAATTACAAGATCCTTTTCTGACACCTACTTAGTTGGAAATTCAGTATCATGAGGCTTCTGCAATTCTTCAAGTTCGGCTTTTTTTACTGCACAAAATGATTTTGTAAGATTCTGTATAACTCTGCCATCCCCCTATTTACTTATTTCCCCCCTAGTTAACGAATATAGTGCCTATTACAGATTAATGTGGGATTGCTTTGATAAATTGCTTCTTGAAAAAGTGAACTAGTCTTTCATCTCTCTGATTTAATGCCTTATTTATTTATAACAGGATCTGTCTTCTTACTATGTAATAGATTGCTTCCCCTCCCCCCCAATATATTTTGGTGAGTGACCTTGCCAAAAGCCTCTGAAAATCACACATTTATCTACCTGCTTCTGATTCAGGGAATACCAATATATCTCTGTGGCATAATTTCCCTGCACAAATCTGTCTTGAGCCATTTTTCACATCATAATTTTGACTTAATTCTATTCTCTACTGTAGCTTCTACTGTAGCCAGGTTTCAAAATCTGATTTAACAGTTTGCATTTGCTTACAACCTCCTTAGAAACCACTTCAAAAAAACCCAGCAAACCTGCTCTTGCACTGACCAGCTCTGGCCCCCTGTGCAGCAGTGATCTAGAGTTTGATAATTTTGTATGTGACTGCCTTCTCTGGATGGGCACCCAGAGGCACAGTGAAGCATGGAGCCATGGCATGTGTTTGTTGTGTGTGGCTTTGTCCTCACAGTGCTCTGGAAAACAAATTCTACCTGTACTCACAGTATTTCTAGGGAAAGGGAGAAACACTAGAATGGCTACCCATGAAGTGGGAGCTGTGGATGATTAAAAACCTCACTGAAAAATCCTTTGAATTCTGGATAAACAGTTTCTGTAGTCTGAAACGCAGGTGTATTTTAACACCTGTCATTACTGCAGTCTAGAAGAACTTCTTTGCTCTTGGAACTCCACAGATATTTACAAACTAAAATTTAGATTTGCAATATGAATGCATCTAGAGATTGAAAAATGATTATCTGTTTTCTTTGCTGAAGCACAAAGACTAAGTAATTGCCCAAGACAACATTGGCAGTTTGAGTGAAACAAACTTAATTTTTGTAACTTACTTCTATTTGTAAATTATGGGTATAACTTTCACAATTAAGTATCATATATCATCATATGGTGGAAAATGTTATTTGTACTTTCAATCATTTTACTTTCTCTGTTTTACAGAAACTGGTGTGCTTATGTCCATACCCGACTCATACCTACAGTTGTGGTAGACAACCTGGAAACCTTCTCATCAGGCAGAGCAAAGTCTTGCACTTGGCAAATTGGATCCTGTGCTCAGAGGTATGGAGAACTGGGAAGAAAGAGTATTTGCAAGTACTTTAATTACAACCAAATACACCATAAATGTGAATACAATTTTAAAAATTAAAAGGGAAACAAGAGGGAGCATGCACCCTGGCATACCATGGCACCCTCCGCTGGGTTCAAAGTCTTTGAGTCAAAGAGAGGTACACAACTACAAAGTTTTAAAGCACATGCAGGGAAGAAAATCCTTTCTGTGCAGTTTTCCAAGCTTGTGCTCTGTTGAAGCAAAAGGCTTCCCCTGAGAGGCATAAATATTTTTGTTATTATCTCTCTGCTGAGTGCTTATTTCTGGCACAGCTTTGGTCAGGCAGTGAATCTAGACAAGTAATTGGCCTGGATGGAACTTGTAAATAATGCCTCTGTTAAACATTCAGATTGTCCTTTGTGGTTTGGGTGCTTCATTGTTCTCTCCAAATGTTAGATTTCAGTAGTAAGTGAAATTGGATTTTAATGCATGAATTTGGAAAATGGCAAACTGAAACAGCACCAACAAAATGGAGATTGTAATGTATTTTTCCCCCTGACAAATTTTAAAAACATGTTAAAAGTCAGTTTGACTGTTCTGAGAATTGTCCTCTAGATGGTATAGCAGAACACACTTAAAGCTTTCATTTGAAACTGGGAATAGAGCTTCCTTAGCATTTGGTGACTCTAAAATGCAGTCAACTGCATGGCAAAACTGTGGAGTGGACCCTGTGGTTTAAATGTTGCCAGTTTTGGTATTTTTAGTTTTTTCCTGATTCAATTGCTTTAGGTCCTTGTGCTGCTCGTATGAATAAGGCTCTACTGCATAAATTTCTGACACTCATTTACATGAGTCATTTACATTACATTTTTTAATGTGGTTTATTTTTTTAATCTCTATTCCTGATTAACTCCTTTCATGGACACGTCATTTTTATGAGTGGTTTTAGGAATGGATTATGCTAATGCAGAATAAGGTGTTTTTGCCATAAGACCATCCATACAGCGAAATAACCGGCATCTTGCTTAAATTCAAATCACCTTAATCTTTATTGAGTTCTTGCTGCTGAAAAAGCCATTTCTTACAGCCAAAGCTGGCTGGGGACACATGCAAAGCTCCTGCCAGCTGCTATGAGAATTTTAATATATATAATATTGCGTCCCTTGTGAAGAGGTGACAATGTTAACTGGAGTGTAAAATATGGTGGCAATTTTTTATGCATTGGGAGGATATTTTTTGGTCTGACAGCCTTTAAATTTGTCTCTTTTTCTGGAATGATTTATACAGGGACTGTGTGTGCAAAACAATTCAGTAACTGTTTTATCATTGTATATTCTGAGATTTTAGGTGCTCTTCATGTTAGAGTTTAGTAACTAGTAATAGCATGTGATATTATTTTTATTTGAACTTTGTATTTTACATCTTAAAAGGGCATGGAGTGTTGCTGTAGTTTATTCTGTATGCCCTACTGCAGCATGTTCATTCTAAACTGAATTCTCTGTAAAGTTAAGAAACCTAAGAGAAGTAGTAGGGTAGCCAGGACATGCAGAATCTGTTGGAACACAAATAAAATTGCTGCTGCCTCTGCAGTTGCATACTGTAAATGTAATAATTGAGGCCTCACAATTACATAGCCAGGCCCTCCTTTCCCTGAAGCCCACAGTGGAATTTTTCACACTTTATTGGATTAATGTTGTATAATCTTGTCTAAAATAAATAGAAGGGAAGGTTTCCAGTGTGCACTAAATGTGTGCTGATGTGGCATAAATTTATTGTGAATGCATTTTCCCACCAATCTCAAAGAAAAGCAATATATGACAATTGTGGTTTTGGCTCACTTTTTCCTGTTTAGTAGTTATTAATTGTAATGTCTTCCATAAAAGATTGCAGTATTTAAATCCTGAGTAAGATATACTGGGAAGAAATCTAAATAGTCATCAGGTTTCTTTAAAATTCATGCAGATAATCTGGGGGTTGCAATATTAAAGTTGTGATTGCTAATGAAACATCAAACCCTGGTTAGAATTCGCTTTGAATTTCAAGCAGTAATAAAAAGATAGGTATGACAAGTGAGATAATGTAATGTAGTTGTGCAGGTATTTTACAGCTCCTTTTTGGTTACCTACAATAGATTTAAATTGTTCTCATTTCACAGGTCCCAGACAGCAACACACCAGGCTTACAGAGTCAAACATAAAATAGTGACATCGCTGGAGTGGAAGTGCTGTCCCGGGTACAGGGGACAAAACTGCCAACCCAAAGGTGAGTAGAGTTGCAAGGATCTGAACTATTCACTTCAGCAAAAGGAAACAGTGCAAGTTTGATCTGTAAGCAAATGGTTCTGTTGAAAACCAATGCAGTGCTTTTTGTTAAATCAAAACCAGATAAAATGCACAGTAAACTAAAATGCTTTGGGATGTTTACTCTTCCCTGCATGTGAATTTCCAGAGCAGCTAAACAGAATGTCCTTTCCCCTCTTCCACTCTAAATAAAGCTCATAAAATTTCCAGCCATATTTCATTTTGCTAAAATATGGAGTTTGCATTCAGTGCGTCTACTTTTGACCTTTTAGTTATTGAGTATTACAGTGCTAGGGATATTAAATCCAGGTCCTCTATTGAGTACTTGCTGTAATATTCCTCTACAGCACTGTTACTCTTCTGCCTTTTTGTTTCAGGCTCTAAGAATGTATTTTGTTTACAATAAAATAATGTATCAGCTTTTTTACTTCTCTGAATTTTGTAGCTGTTCTGCTGTTCATTTCAACAGTGACTGAATTTTTCTAGATATTACACATGATCCCTGTGTAATTGTGCCCTTTTTGACAGAATAGCCTTTTACCTCTGCCCTGGTGATCAAACATGGGGCATGATATTGTAGTTTTACATCTGTATAATGGCTATTTCTTTGCTGCTGGCCTTAAGCAAGCAGTCGTTGAAAAATTAGATATGGAATCAGCATACAGGTTTTAAATGAATGAATATTGCAAGAAAGGCTATTAGATGTGATAGGGAATTCAATCAGCAGTGGTAAAGGGCTGTGATTAAAAATTAATGTGGAGGAATGAAGAAAAATCACTATTGTTCACATCCAGGAGGGAAATTTCAGTGCTCAAGAGCCAGAACCTTGGCACAAAATTTTCTTCTGCACAGCTGAGTGTGGAGCCAGATATTAACAGATGTAACAGAGCATGGTCGGTCAGCAAGGCTGTCCAGTGAGCATGGATCAAGTGTTTTAAATGTTTCCTTTCAGAAAAAAGCAAACATTAGCAAAAAAAATTTAAAGGGTAGGATTGAAGGGGGAGGTCACAGCTGACAAAATGGAAATGACATCAAAATAACAAGCAAACATTGACCAGGGAGAAAAGCTGTATAATTCAATTTGTAGTGGCATCTGTGTAAAAAATAAGAAGAAAGGAAAGTGCTGTGAAGTGTTATAGGAGCGGGTGTTACATCTCCTGGGTTCTATTTTCAGACCTCTTCCGGCTTGCTGAATAACTTGGGGAAGACACTTATAATCTGCATAACCAAGTTTACCCATCTAGAAAATTGAGATGACACTTATCTCACAGGGGCACTGGGATATTTAATTAATTAATGCTTGTAGAAGTGCTTAAAGAGATTGGGATGAAAGGTGTTATGTCAGAGAAGCTTTTCTTCCTTGCTTCTGGAATCCTGCCTCCCATGAGGAGCAGACCACCAGCACAAGCCTGCCTGTATTATTCAATTCCCATGAAGGGACGGCAGCTAATGAACTTGAACAGCTGGGAGCCCAACAGCCTTGTCTTCCTGTGCTCTGCATCAACAGGGGAGAGGCTGGAAGTGCTGAGCGGGGCTCTCCCGAGTCACTGAGCCTCCCACTAGGCCTCTCTGTTGTTCAGCAACAGAACTGTCACTGAAGGGTTTCTGTGCCAGGGGAACTGGGGTGTTCTGACAATCCTTTAGATCCTGGAAAGGCGCTGTTAGTGTGATGTGGGTTGCTTGTAGCAAATGCTAATTTAAAATGCTTTCTGGTTTAACTTCTCTCTCAGACAGAGTGAAGTCATATGTAATTATTTCAGTCTGTTAGTCTAGGCAGGAGAAACCACTTACAACCACCTGATAGTTATTATCAGACATCTGACTGTTATTTGGTGGCCTCGTTGTAACTGCTTGGTTACAGATGCTTCTCAAGGTAGTGCAGTAGTGAGAGAGATGGAAATGATGTGTTCATATCACTGTTTCTGACCTTACCTCCCTTGTGGGAACGTATGATCAAATTGGCTAAGACAGGGATCGTATTCCAGCACGGACAATGCAATTTTATAAGAAAATTTATAAGAATGAAAAAATATAGATGTAATTTCTTGTAAGTCTAACGAGACAACTCAATATGGACAATTCAACAGTTAAAGCATCATCTTTTTGACCTGGGAATATCAAATGCTTAACTGGGAGCAAAACCACTGAAACAAAAGGACACTTAAATTCTGAGCTGCAGACTTTATAACATGTTACTTTTACAAAATGCAGCTTTATTTTAACTTTGTGTGTGTAGTAATGAAATCCCGGTTCCCTCATGCGCATTCGGAACACCGAATTACTTGGTTTAGAGCCAGCAGCCGGCGCTGCCACAGCCCCTGTCAGCGCGGAATTCCCTGGCGTGGCAGTGATGCCATTTCTCCAGCAGATGGCCGTGCCATGTCCAATCCTCTGCCTGCGGTGAGCGACACGCAGAAAAGGTGACAATTTGTCCTGAAACACAGGGAACGGGAGGAAATTACCTAACGCCCCTCTGGGAAACCCCTTCAGCCACTCCTGCTTCATCAAAGATATATTGAGTCAAAAAGACCCAATCTCCACCTTTTTAATATTCCCTGAAATGATTTTGAGTTCTGTGTTTAAAAATACATGGGACAATAAATTATACATCTAGGCTGATATATTGGATGATAGACACCTAATGTTAAATTTCTGTATATATTACCTGGTTTTCTGATACAACTGGAAGAACACATTGCTCAGGATTTTGTATTGCTGCTTTTTTGGTTTTGTTTGTGGTCCTTTGTTATTGCAAATGGCACCTATAAGGTGGTCTAGCTGTCTAATTTGATTTATTTTTTTTTTTTCCCGAGCATGGCATATCTAATTTTTAAAAGGTCTCAAAGGTAAGTCATTTGATGGCTATTCTACCCTAAAGAGTATGTGTATTAGGTTTTTGGTCTGGTGCTCCCATCACACCTGCTGTTATCCAGCATCTACAATGGGTAATCTCAGCTGTGGGAATAAGGGGCACATAGATATAATCACCATATCACGTCTTGGAGTGATTCCTTTGGAAAAGGCCTGAGCCATGCTGGAGGAATGATGTAGGAGAAGCTATATTGCCAGTGACTCCTCTGAATTTGTTTCACAAATGCAAAGCCTGAATTTCTAACGCTACTTGCAAAGAACCTTTCCTGTATCACAGTGAAATTTAATAAGTATGCAATATGTGACTATCTGTGGGTAAGGTTTGTGTGTGTGTGCATCACTGGCTCCAGTCCTTGCTGCTGTCAGAGGCAGGGCAGTGCACTTTGGGCTTACTCCATGACTGGTTTGCTCTGACAGAGATGCTGCGTCCTTGGTCTTACAGCTGTCCTGTTATCTGAACATTATGTTACATGAACAATTTTAAAGCATTGGTAAAACAAGCACATGGAGAAGTATGTGTCTTTGGAACCTTAAGAGTGAATAAAACTGTAAGGGTTTGGGTATTCTAGAATGTGGGGCAATTGATTCATTAGGGATGATGAAAGATAAGATGAATAGTTTTTATATAAAAAAATATGGTGTCTGTAGCACCAACAGTGCCAGTGAATGCATTTAGAGCAACAGAAAGACCAGTAAAGTAAAGAATAAAATGACATTGATCAGCTGGTCTTTATCACAGGCAAGTTACCAACTCCTTTGTCATAGATTTTATCATCACAACACCACCTGATAAATCCTGTGTAATGAGCTGGGCTGACTGCAAGAATTTAGCTTCTGTCAATAACCATGCCACAGAAAGATAACGGAAGCTGTTGAAATTGTAACCATTTGAGGATTCTGTATTTCTTATCAGGCAATTTTAAAAGATCCTATCAAGCTATTGGTCCATATGATAATTTCCTCTGAATTCCTATCCTAATTTTTACAACACCCATATTCTACAACCTAAACACCTTATGTTGTCCTAATTGCAGTTTATCTATCTTCAAATGAACTGTATGAAACATGGAATTTCTTGATTCAGCATTTTAATCCATTTCCCTGGAAACTCACATTATGGCTAAACTAGATTTTAATATTTGAAGTGTAAAATAATGTCGCCATACCCAAATTATTCTGCTTGTACTGTACTAGAGACTGGAAATCACATTAGTGCCACGTAAGTGGCATTCCTTAGATATGCTCCTCCTGGAACACTGACTTCAAAATGTTCTGTGAACTGAGCAAGCATATAAAAATTGGTATCAATTTATACTAGCAAATTTATTACCTAATTTGTACATATTTTGTTTTTTAAAAAAATAATGAAAGGAAAACAACCCCATTAAGCCTGATGGCTAGAAGAATGGAATATGGAAATCTCAGTTCAGTTCCCAGCTATCTGATCAGTTCATTAATTTTTGTGAGTGAAGGCACTTAACTTTCTGGACTTCAATTTCCCTAGCTGTGGTATTGAATTAATAATAATGTTAGTCCAGCTTTTTTTTTTCAGTCCAGCAAATTGCTTTCGGATCTTTTGGGGTGAAGTGTAAAATAAGCACAGATAATCCCATCTGCCATCACCAGATAAAATATTTACAAAATTGCCACCCTTGTGAAGTTTTTTATACGTATACCAGTCATAAATCTCAGATGATATTTGTTGGAACTTAGAATTTGAATATGTTTTGAAATTGTTTTTATTTTTTAGGTGCTGCAAAAGTGTAATATCACCATTGTCTTTAGTAGTAAGATTTCCATGGTTGAAGATCTGTCTAATCTGTAAAACCAACCAAAAAAACCAAAAAACACCCAACCCAAAAGTCAGTTTCAACAAACCTGATTAATTTTGTAACCATTAAAAAATCCTAATTAATTTCACAGCTGACAATCTCTGTATTGTCTTTGTACTGCTATTTTATATTGTTACAAAATATTCCTCTAAAATTTTTAGCCCTGAGCATTTAAAAAATTTTGTTCATTATAAAGCAATATGTGACATTTTAATATTAACACCAGCCCCTGCCACTCTTCAGAAGTCTTTTATAAAGCCAGTCAAGGTCTTCAGCAAAGTGGTCCCACACTGCACAAAGCAGGTAAGAGTCATTGCAGATGACTAGGCATTGGTACAGCTGCTACAGAATAAAGAGAGAAAAAAATTGTTGTGCGATCATCCCAATTATCATGTTCTGTGGTTCACTCACATCCTTTTTCTCCCTTCTCTAGCTCAAGAGCAGCTATCAGTTCTACACAGCAACCAGGCTGAAAGCAGCAGAACTGTCAGTGAGAGGACACCAGGGACTCTGCTGGACCCCAGTGGGCCAGGTCAGTAGTTAATACTGCTCTCACCTCCACCCAGTCACTGAGATCACTGCAAAAACAATTTGAGGAAAATCTCTGCCTACTGAAGGGATCTGAATGCAATGTCAATTTCTATCAGTCATGGTGCAGTGGTTTGCTCTTCTGATAAAGATGGGCAGAAGATACTGAATTTAAATGTACCAGCAGGTTAGAAATTACAGACGATTTTGTGCCTAAATTGAAACCAGGGAAGTGTTTGGAATAGAAATATTTAAACTATTATGTTATTGAATACAATAAATTAATTAACAGGAGAGAAGAAAGAAAATTAAACCAAAAAATAAAGCAAAAAAAACCCCAGCCCAAATACAGGAGTAGTATAGACCAGCACTGCACACAGAAGAAAATGTAATGAAGTTATTGACTATCAGAATATGCGATTATTGCTATATTACAAAAATTGGTTCTTTATTCAAAATTACTACAAAGATATTTCAAACCTTAACAAGGACAGCTCAGGCGTGTTTTAAGCTATGTCTAGGATGACCAAATAACTAAGAAACATAATGAGAGTTTAAACATTTATACCAGAGATGCTTGAGAGTATTTCTTATTGCCTTATACATTAGCTCATTACTGTGTTTACTTTAGATAATCTGGTTATTATGTTTTTGGAGTATAATGTCAGTGTTGTCTCGCAAAAGTATGTACAGAAAAATTAGAATTGTAGGAGCTGGTCAGTAACCAAAGACATGTATTCAAATAGTGACCTGTATTGAAAACCTGTGTTAGATGGCTGCTGTGTGAAAAGCTTCTCCACATTTTGGTTGCTAATTGCTGGTACCTTTGTTCTGGGAGAAATCCTGTGACGTTTGTGATTTTAGGGGTGGTACCACGCTGTCAGCTACATGTGCTGCAACGCAAATGGTGGCCATGTTTCATGGGAATAAAACCTCATTCTCCCAGTGTCTCAGGGTCAGGTCAGAGGTGCAGTTTGGGGCTCCAAGGGCAGTCAGAGTCCTAGTCACTGGCAGCTTTGTTCTTGGAGAAATCCTACAATGTTCACGATTTTTGGAAGCAGAGTGTGACTTTTGGTTTTGGTGGCTGGTCTTGATTGGTGGGCCTTTTTCAACTTGAAAAATGTACTTTTCATGGTGAGGAGCCAAAAAATGGCCATGATGTGAAGAACTGTTTAATGGAAGCATATTCCTTGAATTTTCTTACTACCTTCCTTTTCTTTTGAATCCACTGATGCTTCTGTTCTTTTTGTCTCCACTAGCTTTTTGTATAACCATCATCTGTTCCACGCTGTGGTGTTGTTGTCACTCACCTACTGGCCTATATCCAGAATCTTTTTACTGAAGCAAATAAATAAGGCAGGTTATATTCTCAGGTCTGTGTTTTGCAGTTCTAAATACCTTCTTGTGGGCTGTAATGCATGCTGAGAGAACAGGATGTCATAAATAAGATTGCCACAGAGTTTTATGAAGATTTGACCATGTATGTGCCTATATGCACATATGTGCCTAATTTTAGATCTTAATAGACAGAAATAAAAAGAAAGGCAAAGATTGAATTTGGCATGCAGATATAGAGTGCTATTTTCAAAAGGGAGTTGGGCTGTTGTGCCTTGGTGATACTGTGTGAGCAACCAAGTCTCTTAGGGCTGGAGGGAGGAGGATGTTTAGTAAAGAAGACAGAGCCTATTGTGAAAAAGTGAGCTTGACCAATAGAGCACTGAGACATTCCACTTCTGTTAATGGGAATTATGCTCTGAGAAATAAATCTGAAACTGGGATCTCTAACCTCCATGTTAATTGCTTTTAAGTTATTTTTAAATTAAATTGGGTCAGTCTAGAAGGAGAGAGACACCTGTTCTGGCTGTCAACCCTACAAACATAGCCTGAAGCCAGGACTGACTGCCCTGGTCTGTCACTGCTATGGCTCTACAAGCCAGATTCTGCTTCCAGCTCCCACTATGCAGCTGTGCCACTTTCAGGCATAACACCTCACTTCCATGTTCATCTACCTTGTTTTCCTCCCTCAGTGGGAACTGATAGAAACCAAGCTAAAAAAAAAAAAAATTACACCCTGCAGGGTTAGTTATCAGTTTGGGTGACTGTGCACAAGCCACTAATGAATTCAAATCTCTTTCTCATAGTAACAATTCAACCAGAAGCAGAAGTGTCCAGACCTGTTTGTCTCTCACCAAGCTGAATTATGAAGACAAAAGTCTATCAATGGTCTCTCTTTACAGTGCCAGTCAGAAGAATTGCTGAGGTGGTTGAGTTAGAAACAATCTAGTATCCATGGAAGCAGATACCTTGGGCAGAGAACACAATTGGAGATCCTGAGATCCTAACATCCTAACCTAAAAGAGCCTTACTCTCCTGGTTCTTAATTTTATGGCCTTTACAACCAACATGCCTCTACAGGAGAGCATTCTCAGGGGTGTTGGCCTGCTTCATCTGCATCTGTATGTCTTTACATACTGGAATTTCAAAGAATACAAGTTATCAGAAGAATAAGCTCTTTTGCATATAACTGGCATGGGGGTTTTTTGGAGTCTTTAGGCCCCTGTACTTAGACATGATTTCTGATTAGAACTGTTTACTGCCATAGGAGTGGATGCTGATGCTGTAATGAAAAGCGACGAAGGATCAATAGAAATACTGTAAACTTACACTAATAAATATTCATATGCAATGCTAAAGAATTCTTCTATAGCAGTTTATTAAGCCACAGTATAGCCTGAATCATTTGAGGTAATATATCATATGCCTAATATAGGCCATTTAGGCTGAATTGTTGCTGGTTTTCTAGCTTTGCTTACAGGAATTCAAACATCTAATGTAATCAGCATCTTCTGAAAATCCCAGACTAAGTTTGATACCTATCACCTGTCAGACTCAGATTGCTGGCTGAAGTCATATGGAGTCCTAATTTTCAACATCAAGGCATCCTTCACCACTACCTATCTTAAAAGCATCCATCCAGGCCTTTTTATTCCTGAAGAGACTACAAGTGTCAAAACCAATTTGGGCAGGTTTTAAAATAAACTTGACTTTGTAGGTTAAGCTTCTATTTTTAATGATAGACTAATCATTATTCCAAAGTAATTTATCTATTAGCTGTTTTTCTGCCTTGCTGCTGTGTTGAACCTTATTTTGACCCAAACAATGGAAAAATGGTGTATTCCTTCAGACACAAGCCTTGCAAATTCATAAAGTTGTGTTATAAATGGTAAGTAAAAATGAATGCTTTTGTGACTGTGTTAAAGGAGATTGAGAGTTAACTGAATGCCTTGTAGGGTGCTAGGTGGAGGAAGAATGGCACTATGTTGATTAAAATAAGCTAACCATTCAGAACACTCTTGTAGAATAATAAATACTTTATAATGGATTCATATGGTTCAGTGATTAGTAACTGCTGTGCTGCTGAATCTTACTAATACATGATAGATGACAAAAATCAAGATTATTTCCTCAGAACTAAAACTTCAGAAACTTTCCACCTCAGTTTTAGCTAATGTCTCTCAGTCAGTTTTATCTTCCTTTTTTTAATTCACTCCACAATGTTTAACAATACATGTTTTGTTGTTTTGTTTTGGGTGTTTTTTTTTTTCCCTCATTTTGTTGCCTGACCAAGCACTTTTTCAAAAAATGAACGAGAAGATTAGCAGTCAGGAGATGAAACTGACTTTTCTACAGAAGAAGGTTGACAGCATTGCTGCTGCGATGAATGATGTGAGCCAGATGCTTTCTTCTCTGGAAGGCAAAATCAATGAAGATAAGGGCAGAGACTTCCAGTCCTTTCTAAAAGGTAAGAAAAATAAATTAATGTAATCACTCACCCTGTTAGAGGTACCAGGAAAAAAAAGAAAAAGCTAAAAGTCTTCATAGGCTGTCCTATTCTATTACTCAACACTTGTAGGGAGAACTAATTTTTAAAATTTCATTTCATAAGAGAGGAATTTGTTTATTTCAACATTCACTTTGTTAGCGACAAAAAAAAATTTGTATTCTTGGGTGCTTCATCATTTATGTGGTAGCTTTAGCCACCATCAAGATATTTTCATTTACTTAGAGGATCTGCAAATATTCTTATGTCTGTTTATGTTTATCTGGCAGCAGCTAAAGGATGTAGTATTTGTTTTGCTACCAAGTCTAACCAATATTCTTTGATACATAATTCACACATACAGGGCAAACTATAAGGAATTCTGTGGTGCTTATATTTATAATAGAGCAAACATTCTGCTGAATAATTTGTCCCTGATTGTATTAGGCTTTGATAAACACCTGTACTCATGTTCACTGTATGAGAAAGACACAGCTAGAGGGATAGGAGCTTGGGCAAATCCTCACCAGCAGAATTATGCATCCTTTTGTTGTGAATCCTGCAGCAAGATAAGTGTGTTACCCAGCTAAAAGTGGTGCCTAACAAGCAGATTCAAACTGAAACTTTAATTTCCTCCATGTGCAATATTTTTCTCATTTTTCAGGAATATTCCCCAAACCATATTTTACACTTAAGAATCCAGAGGACTTTTCCACTATTTAAAAATAGAACAGAGGTTCTGGAGTTCCTTACATTGAGATAAAACTGATGAAACAATAAGTGATTTTGTATCTCGCTCAAATTTACCAAGTTGGGTCCCATTTCTTGTATTTTCAGTCATCTGTCTCCTGAGCTGTCCCTGCCACATCCTAGATGGCTCTCTTGTATGCAAGCTTATTCCGTCTCTTGATTGGTGACCTGCTGTCACCTCTCCACATATTGCTAGATGGTATTCTTGACCTTTGGGTGCACATTTAATTTGTCTTTGAATATTTTCTATTTCCCTTCTGCTTTCTCCTCATTCTTTTTTTTATATTTCACTTGTTCTAACTGTCATTTTCATGCTAGTCAAAGAGGTGTTTTTCAGCATTCTGTGTTTCTGCTTCTGCACACTATCTGTATTTCAGCGTCTAAGTCTTAATTAAAATGTGTTGTTCAAAACCCCCCTTCTTTGAAAATGCACTTCAAGCCTTTATTTTTTTTACCTGCAATGTTTTATATTATACCTGCTCAGAAAAAATCTCCAGCTGATATCCCTTTCTTTGATTTATCTTCTCAATCTATCTCCTAGTCAAGTAGCTTCAATGAAAAAGATGCTATTAACTACATTCCTTGGCTCTAATTATGAGCATTCCAACTCAGGTTATTCTTGGCTTCTACGTAGGTAAACAGCAGGAATGAGGAGAGGAGGAGAGAAAGAAAAGGTCAGTGTGCCTGTTGGCTTGTATGTGCAATGACAAATGGCAACAACTGCAGTTTCAGTCCAGGAAATATCAGTCAGTTGTACTCAAATGCATAAACAGCATCCTAAAGTAGCAGGACCTGAAAGGACCTTCCCTACTGTCCTGTAACACTGGACACTCTACCTTGCTAAAAATTACACTTAGAAGCTCACCTGAAGCAAACCACAACTTTCCCAGCACCACTCCCATCCTGAAGCAACCTGCTTTTGAACCACAGTCAAGTCTGTAGTTGCTTCATACTATTCAGATATTTTCCTTCTCCAACTACTTTTTCATTTTGTTTCTGTGGTGCCAGGTCCTTTGCTCAGAGTCCATACATCACCTTTTTTCTTATGACAGAAATTCTGATGTTCTGTCCAGCTTTCTATGAGGATTTGTTAGGAGCAAGGTCTGATTCTGTGACCAAATTATTCAATACAGTTTAAAAACTCTTTAACTCTTGGTTTCATCTATGACATTGGTGACACAAACATGTCATCTGTTGATAAAGGGCAACACTCACTGGGGTAACTGATATGCTCCTCCATTTTCTTAATGAAACCTGTTGTGCATTTTAAAAATTGCTTTCAGTACTCAGGAAGCTGTTCCCATTTGTTACTAAGGGAAAATAATTTTGTGCTCTTTTTAATTTAAGAAACGCTGCTTACTTCCTGCTATTTAATACCCACCTTTCCTCTTGATTACTAAAATGTACACTCTATTCAAAATGAACTCAATAATGGAGTGTTAATCACTTCCAAGTCAGAAAAGTCATTTGTGGCTGCATATATAACCTCAATTCAGTCTCCTGTGTACATACATATATTTTGCACATTATTCTTCAAATAATTGAAACTGCAAAGACAGTATATGTTTACACAGAGTAATTATACCCTGTGATTTTCAGCCAGGAAGCTAAAATTAAAATTTATAATCTCATAAAAAGTGCAAGAGGTCTTTGGTGTTCACAGGTAGTTTGGACCTTTCTATTTCAAAATGAGCAACAGAGAAATTGAGTTACATCCATGAGTACACATGGGTATTTGCAACTCAAGCTTAACAATATGCCCAATTGTCACCAAGTTTGGGTCAGGTCCTTGTGTGGACAAGTGTGTTCCTACAGCCCCTGCTTCACTTTGCTTACAAGTTACCCAGTTGTCCTAGTCAGAAGGCAGGGTAGGGAGAAACTCAAATCTGTCTGGGTTATCAGGCTCCCTACTCCCCTGGCAATGGGAGAAACCTGAAAACCAGAGCTGAGCTCCATACTACACTCACCATCCAAATACATGGAGCCAGAATAGCAGAGAGTGAGGCTGGCACCTTCTTGGCTGTAACAGAAAGAAAAGGTTGGTACAGACCCTCCAGAACACCCCTCACAGATGAATGGTCAAGATTTGTTGCTGAGATGAACAAATTTAATTGATTCCTTGCAGAAGGTTTAGAGTAATCTTGGTTCTTTCCACAGCCACTAAATCTTTTCTTCACAGCTCATTGTGTCTCCTAGAGCACAGAACAATTTTCAGCATCATAAAGTAACCTGACCATCACTTGGAATGGTTTTTCTGCATGTCAGATTTTTAACTTGGTTAATTTTGATTTTTCCTCTCAGTTGCCAGGACGCCTTTATTCTCAGGTATTTCAGTGTGCACATAGATGTGAGTATTCATGTACATGTATCTGTCTAGTCATTGACTTGCTCTTTAGGTAGGTAAAAGGAAGATAATAAAGGTAATCTCAGTACTATAACTGTTGTTTATTATACTTTATGTAAAATTGCTGGGACATTTGGGACCTCAGTTGACAATAATGGAGTTTAATTCTTAGGATACTGCATGCTGGATTTCTGATGTGGCTCTTTCCTGAGCTAGCAAACTTAGGTGTGATTTCCTGATGTTTTACTGCACTTGCTGAGAACATCCCTTCAAATAAGTTTTCAAAACATGCCTCAGTGTTTTAGAGATGAAGAAATAAATTCCAGGCTGTAGAATTAGTTGAGAAGAAAATGGAAGAAAGGAACAGATAATTTCTGCCTTTATCAATACAGTTTTAATCAGAGAACCTGTGGTCATTGAGGCATTGTAGAGGTTGAAGAGTTAATTGTTATATCACAGCTTGGCTGCAAATGTTCCTAGGGTTTATGAAAGTTGGGCAAAGAATGCTTCATTGTTGTAGTTGGACAGAGGAGCTACTTTTGGAGAAGAAATTAATAAAATTCCTTCTAATCTCACACCAGAGCAGAACTACTGCTCTAATTGATTGAAATATGTTATGCAGAACTCTTTTATGCTTGTCTTGACCTCTCTAAGGCTATATGGGAAACATATTTTCATGTTCACTGGGGCAGAATTCCCACACATCACTTCTGCCTAGTGGTTTTCAGGATCATAATTTCTAGGAGCTATTTAAGGAGTTGTAGTACGCAAGGCTTAAAGCTTTTACCTTTAAAATGCCTTCATTTTGCAGCACCTGTGGTGTTACTAACTTTACTTATTCAATAAGGCTATTCTTTTTACTTTGCTTCTTTCTCACAATAGTGTGTTGCATCATCACCTGGTACATACAATACAGTAGGAAGGTAACAATCTCTGCTTTCATTTCTTGACCATAATGTTGTAAAGCAGATGGTTTTTTGCCTTACTTTCTTAGTGGAGAAAGGACACATCATTTTTTTATGAGCAAGCCACAAAAGCACATCGATCTCAGATCTCCTTTCAGTGCTCAGAAACAGCTTAGGTAGGAGGTCAAAGTTGGGTACCACATGTAGAGTTTGAGTTTGCCCTTTCAAAATACTAGCAAAAGTTCCACTGCTTTCAGTAGAAACAGGGATGAATCATCAAACACTATAGCTGTATATAAACTATGAGCATGCTCTACATTCTTCAGCTATACATTTTATCCTATATGTGGGTAAATTGGGGGCAGGAGTGTGTTTCACTTCTATGCAGCACTGTGTTTGCTCACATTGTGGGAAAAGCTTAGATGTTACACAGTTGGTTTGATTGTTTCTATATTTCTCCTTTCCCCCAAAGGTCTCAAATCCAGAACTATTAATGACTTAATCAAAGACATAGTTGGAGAACACTTTCAAGTATTTCAAGGTGAAATGCAAGAGAGCATGGCTCAAATTTTCAAGACTATATCTAGTATGTCAAGTGACCTTGAAAATACGAAAGAATTAGTCAAGCATCTGAATGAAACCCAAAATAAATTTGCTCAGGAGAAAGAAAATGGGCCAACAGAGCTTGATATTCTGGAGCTGAAGAGTCATATGGTGCAGATGAGAGAGGAAATGACCCTCACTTGTGACAAGCCCGTGAAAGCTTTGCAAGAAAAGCAGAAGTCCTTGGAAGTTAACTTGGAGCATCAACAGTCAAGAAGTGTAATTTATTATCAATCTTTAAATAGGACCCTTACTGAAATGAGAGATGCTCATGAACAACTGTTATCAGCTGAACAGTCTTCAAGACAAAACCTCCCTCCAGCTGATAAAGTCATGGAGTACAATGTTACAGAGTACATGATCACACTGCATGAGAAAGTAAAGAGACAAGGCATGATGGTGCTGGAGATCTACGATGACTTAAGAGTCCAAGATAGCAAGATCAGCAATCTCAGCATTACACTGGAAATTCAGAGAGACTCTGTTCTGGGGGTCTGTGATGACATGTTGTCAGAGAGCAGGACAGATTTCCAAGCACAGCTGGCAGCAGTCCAAGAGAGTGTGATTGTTCTAAACAAGAGTCTCTCTGACATGTTCCTTCCATTGGGCAATAAGGTGGACAGAATGAATGAGCAAATTAATGACTTGAGCTATGATATGGAGATCCTGCAACCCTTGATTGAACAAGGGGTACCTTTTAGTCTGACCTCAGAATATGAGCAAGAAATCCAAGCTAAAGAATTCAAAGAGAAACTTGAAAACCTCACTGTTGTTATTAACAGGATGAGTTCTGCAATGAAGGAACTTTCCAAAACTCAGGAAGGACTTAAAAATGAATCTCAGGCTTATCAGGAACTGTTTGAGAGTCGTGTTAATGAATGCTCCATGGAAATAGAAGATGGATTAAACAAGACCATGATAGTAGTAAACAGTGCTATCGATTCCATTCAAGATAATTATGTACTGAAAGACATGCTACATGCTCTAAGAAATGAGACTGAAGTTTGCTGTGGCAGAGCTGAGGAACTGGACAGCCTCCTGACTTTTATTCGCCAGTTCCAACAGTTGAATGAGTCCCTCCAGTCACTTCTTTACAACACGAGATATGAAATTACTTCACAAGTGGTGCCATCTCTTTCCGATCTTCCCTACAAGGGGTCTGAAAAAAGTATCTTCCACAATTTCAGCAGAGTTTTCTATATTTTAAATGATACATCATCAAAAGTGGAAAAGCAGCAACAAGATATCAGCCACCTGGAAGAAAAACTATTTGACTCTGTGGAGAGTTCAAAGGACCATGAGGTTCGCCTTCTGAATGTAGAGTCAAAAATTTCCAAGTTTTTGGCCAACAACTGTGTCTCACTAAAAAAAACCAAAGCTGCCTCCACCGAGAAAGAGCAGGTGGTCTCACTTCAGCTCCAAGCACTGAGTTCCAGGATCAAGGCCCTGGAAGCCAAGTCGATCCGTTTCTCAAATGTCATTCCACTTGTGAACAAGACTGCTCATGAGACCTGGAGGCTGTGCCAGGATGCCAACAACAGCATCCAGAAAGTGAATGCAAGCATACCTGTGCTAATTAAATTGGCTCAGCCAGATATCCCCCTCTTGCAGAGAGGCCTCAAGGAGCTCATTGAATCTGTACTTGAAGTAAAAACAGGAACTATTTTGACAAATTTAACCCAGCATGTTGACTTATCGATGGTAAATGCAATGAACAATGTCACCAAACTTCAGAAGCAGCTGAAACCAGTTATAAAGAAACCCTCCCTAGCAAAAAAAGTGGCAGGAAATGCCACCATGAACCTGGCAAGCCGAAGCCAGAGAAACACGGATAATGCAATAGATCCAGGTAATGCATTTTACTCTACTGAAAATCAAGGTATGTTTTATAAAGACTTAGGTAACCATTGTGATGAACTGAGTGGCAGAACTTGACTGAAAGTAAATAAGAAGTCTGAAGACTGCTGTAAAGAGTGTTTCAGAGGAACCTGAGATTAGTCTCTTGCTTACAATAGAATTTATTTTGCTTATGAGATTTTGCAGTCCATTTAATCTTCCTTAATAGATTCCCATCTGATCAGTTTAAGGTGTGTATACGTGCACACATACTCAGCTGAGAGCCTGACCTTTGAAAAGTTACTGACAGTTTAGACAAAATCTAAAGAACTAGAATTTTATGCCTGCATCTCAATTAGCAATTTCAGTAGAAAAAAGAGTATGCAAGCTCAGAGAGAAATATGGAGTTGTATGAGTAGTTTGCAGTGTCAGCAGGGATGAAAGGTATCAAAACCTGAAGTAAGGAAATGAAAATGACTGTAATGAGGCTTTTGCTGGCTCCTTCAGGACTTCATTGAGAAGTGCAGTTACAGCAGTGTGTTCCTGAAAAAGCAGGAATCAAGCCAATAAAGTAAATTTGGCTCCAGTCCACCTGGAGAGCAGCTCAGCTAAGCAGGAGCTGCCATTCTTGAAAAGGAAATTTTGAGTGTGATCTGCTTCTGAACTTAAATTCAAATGCCATCATGTGAAATGAATTATGAATGAATTCACAGAAGTACAAACTCTTGAGTTGTGACTTCTGCAATCATACTTGAGTGAGAATCAATAGCACAAGATGACGTTTTATGGAAATACAATTTCTGGCGCAATACAGAAAATGAATAGTGGATGAGTGACTCAAAGTGCTGAGATGACTCTAATTCATATTGAAATTAGACAGGTTTCTTAATGACAGAGACATGTCCAGATACTCTTGAAGATCCAGACCTGAATATTTTCTGTAAAATGCTCTTAAACTTATGAACATTTCTAAACCAATACTTGGATCCTGTTGCAAGCAAATGTGGAGGTAGTAAGACCTATTACTCTTGTTCATGTGCTAAGGCCATGGGCAATCTCCTTTTCCCTCTCCATGCTTTTTTCCTTCCTTTCCACTTTGCTTCTTCATCTCTTCCTGCCCTAGGGACAGCATTTCTCAATGAACTTGGTTTCTGATGGAAGCCATCCCCATTGAAGGATTTCAGTCCTTGGTGATGTTTTGACCTAAAGACGGAACACAGCTACTAGAGGAGGCAGTCACACTTAAAATGCACAAAGTAATTTGAGTATTTTGGTATTCAAAATTGTGATTCTTCCTCAGTCATTTTTGGTTTGTCTCTTACTGGCACTGCACAGGATGGAAATTAAAAACTTTGTTCAAAATTGAAATTAAGAGAAAATGAGAGATGTCTTTGATTCTTCCCACACCATGTAATTTTTGGAAAATATCACTAGTGCTACCTGCCTGAAGCACAGGAAGGTGCCACCTGCTCTGGTTTTCACTCCATATTGATGAATTAATGTCTTTCCCATTTATTATTTGTACTCAATTTTAACAAATAACTTGCTTGATAGCATTGGATATATGCTCACTTACAGAAAGTGCAGTTCTTTGCAGATGTTGAGAAGCCTTATTTCTATATGAGGTCTCTGTTTAGCAATGTCTATGCTGACTTTTCCATTGGTAATGAGATTTTGTACTTAACAAATTTCATGCCTTGTAAAGCCATACATTAAATTTCTGTACGTTAAAGAAGCAAGACCATTACCCTAATTAACAAATATCCATCTTCTGCCTGGGTAGATTTTACTTCTCCATGAAAGCTTTTTCTCACAAGTTCTAGGACACCACCAGAGATTTGTGCTCTCTACTAAAATTTTCAGAAGAAACTCTAACGCATAACTGGCTAATTGTAAAAGGTATTTAGTCTTAGATTTCCTTTTTGAACTAAAAAAAAAAAAGAATAAAATTCGAGAAATATGTGAATGACAATTTTCATTTACTCCAATATGTTAAATATTTGAACCTACTCTAACAGATTGTGGGTTAAATTGGCTTTAATGTGTTCAGGATTTGATCCTGAGGTAATACTTTCTGAAGTAATTAGTTGGAATCAGAAGAAAGCAATGTAAGTTTTCATTGCATATGCAGGGACATAAAATTTTGCAGACTTCCCATATTGTGAAACGAACTAAATTTCTACGCCAAGTAGATGCTGCAATACACGTATGAGGGGCGAAGGCACCAACACTTCACCTGATATGGACTGTAGCAACAACCCAGGATGGATAAAAAAGTGATTCTCTTAAGACAGCTTCAATATCTAAGAGGAGATGACGACATTAAATATATATATATTTTTAATATACATATATGCACACACAGTAACTATTAATTAGTCTTGAGTTTGGGTTACGACTGGTCCTGCTTTCCCATGCACTGTTCTCCTGCAGAAATGTGTGATGCAGTGTGAGGGCAGTTTAGTTCAGTTCCCATTTTCCTGTTGCTATTAGTGGTGTTCTCTAAGGAATCTAGAGGCTGCTGTGCTTTCCAAATGTGAATGTACCCTCTTGTTGCATGTCTTGTATTAGTTGTGGGTTTTGCTTTATTCAGATCATGCCACCCTCCCATCAGCAAGAATAACTGAGAGTCAAGCTGTGTTATATTTATGTATTTAAAACAGTGCACCTGTGTGAGAGGTAATTTCATTTCATTCTCACCTTCTTTGTGTCTTATTTCTGATTTTATTTTCACAAGATTTCTAGCTCCTAACAGAAATCCAAGCTTCCATTGTTGCTTTATCACTCAAGCCTTTATTTCAAGTGAAATTAACCTATTCAAATGTTTTCCATATTGTGTTTTAATTGCACAAATGAGATGGTTATTCCAGTTCACCTTGGTGACATACACTTCAGATTTACATATTTACTCTTTAGACTAATGGGTTGATGAAACTGTTGTGTTGTTTTTAATTTGGTGAGCCTAAAATCATCACACTAGAATTATTAGATATTTCTGCTTAACAGAGAAATAGAGTTGCTAGAGTCCAAGTAGCTGAGATGGGCCCTGACACTCCACCCCACCCTAAACTGGAGGGCACAGCCCTCTCCTCCTTGCTTTTTGCCCACTGTCAGCCTGAGAGTGCTAAGACAGAGGTGATTAGTAACTATAGGCTGGCAACCAGTTTGACCGACCCTGTGTGAGCAGGGTGGTTTAGTAGATTCCCAGGCTCTTCCTGTGTCCTAGGGCTTCCTGAGAAGCAGCTACTGATAACTGAATACAGAGAATATATTTTTAGGTTACCTCCTGGTCAGAAGAATTTCCAAACCGAACTACTGGAGTCAATCCTTTCCATAAGGAGACCATTTAATTGCTGACTATTTGTTTTGTCTCTAACAACATCCCAGTAGATACTGACAGAGCTTCATTATTTGTTTGAGATTTGTTTGCACAGCACTGGCAGTGTATTTCCCAAAAGAGCTTCTAGCTGTTTGCCTTCCCAAAGAGTAGCAAAACTGAGCATTAACTGGCTCTTCTCATTACTACCATACCAAGTGCAATTAGCAACTATATTTTATTGTCTGCTGCTAATAGTGACAACTTAAGCCTTTAATTTATAGTCTCTCTCTTTTACTCATCCACACTACTAAGTTGTGAAACATTCATTAACAATAAAATGTTTGCTTTAGTAGGAGATCCTTTCCTAATCTGAACCTTCTGGCATCTTTACCCCAAGGAGATAATTCAGACGTAGCGTCTAGGACACTCTTTAGCAAGAAAAGAGAAAATGCTGGGCAGAGGAGCAGCCTCAGCCAGAAATTGCAGCAGAAAGGTGCTGTTGTAGCATAGTTACATAGAGATTATTGGCACAGTGGAGATCTGCAGCATTTTCCTCTTGCTCTGAAAATCCTAATTTGACCCAAACCCCCACACAACTTCTCCTATTCTAGCAAATGGAGGAGCTTCCCAGTTGCTGCTAAGCAGTACTTCACCAGGAGGGTTAATTTAATGTAGATAAAGCTATGTCTGAATTTGAATTAACTCCAAGGTTAAGTTCGGGCAGAATGACCCCGCAGCAGACTTCCAAAATGCTAGTCTCAATCTCATTATCATTTCCTTCTAGTAATCTTTTTCCTGTGTCTTGGGTTTACTTCTTGTTTTTGATAAGTAGAGGCCAATTAGCAGGGAGACTGCTGTGTTCTTACAGGAAGCTTTTGTATTTTGGGAGTATGATACAGTCAGCACAGTCAGCTGTTTTCCTTCCTTTCCTGCTTTCCTTTGACACGTGGTAAATATGTGGATGCTTGGTAAATATCAGTGAAATGTTGTGAGTGCTTAGTAAATGTGAGTGAAAAATAACTTCAATGAAGGATGTAGCAAACGATTATCTGAGAAGAAAACCATTATTTTCTCATGCCTGTGCTGTGACCCCAGTCATGACAGTCCTAAATTGCTTTATTTCAGGCATTACAGAATAGAAGTTATTTTCTGTGAAAAGAATGACTGCTGTGTTTATAAATCCATATGCTATATCAGAGCAAATTCAAGTGTCACTGTACAATGTGCCTCAGCATTCTGGTCATTGAACGGAAATATTACACAGAAAGAGTTTGCCTTAATGCAGCAGTCTATGAAATATCTGGTTGGGAAAATGAAGATAACACTGGAATTACTGAAATATCTATGTGAAATCCAGGTCAGCATTTTTCTGGCAATAACTTGATGCTTTTATGCAAGACTTTTTCAGTTCTGACCTACCAACCTAGATTTACCATAACAGGATAACAGGACTGTGTGGAGTTCTCTTTCCAACGTTTTGCTGGCAAAGAAAAATTTGTTTTCTAAAATATCTGACTTTTATTTGACCAAGCCAAGAGAAAGCAAAAATCTGTGGTTTGAGAATACTTTATGTTCAGAATTTTTGATAGCGATATTCAATTTTTAATGTGACCTGAATTTTCTCCCCCCAGAAAACTGCTATGACAACACATTATTCAATTACAATTGGTAATTACTGTCTGAGAGCTCAGCAGCACTGGCCTGACAGATTTCTCTGTATTGGCTGAGTGTAATTTGGCCATCTCATACCTAATTGGGAGCAGAGGCTAGGACATCCTCAGTGAGTGTGCTCTGCAAAGCCACCTGTTTGGTATAATTTTTCTTGCTTGCAATCCAAAACTTCTACAACAACCCTGGTAGATATACTGGAATTAGGGACTTCTTTATGGACAAGTACTTGAAGTGGCTGGGATAGCTTTTAGGACCTCCCATCACCAGGAGCCTGACTCTCCTGCAGTGATTGTTACGTGCCTGGGTGAAAAATGTCACAGACAAAACAGTCCAACCTGTACACCAGCAGTACAGAATCTCTTCTGGTACATCCAAGGATAAGATGGCTCAGTCCAGAAAGAGCAGCCTGATCTAACTTTGGAGAATCTTCTTTCTTACTGCATGTATCTTTTGTACTCCATGTGTCATACCCTCTGAGACCAGCAGAACTCAGAATTTACAGGTAATCTTGAATATCTCAAAGGACAGCTGAGGATGTGCTGTGTTCAGGTAAAGAGGGAGGTGGACAGGATCTGAAGTTGACCTTCACAAAGAACTTCAGCAGAAATTGCGAATTGACAAAGAGCCTTTCCAAGATACTGCATACTTGGGTAGTGTCACTGTTGGGACATCACAGCTGAGGCTGTTGGTTTTCCTTGCTCTCTTTCACAGGGCAGTTTTCAGCATGTGCCAGTTCCCCGTGCCAGAATGGAGGAACCTGTGTCAATGACAGAGAGAGTTTTGTCTGTGCCTGTCGCCACCCCTTTGGAGGAGCCAACTGTAGTGTGAAGCTGGTGAACGACAATTCCCTGAGTGTTGGCAAGTACAGAATTTAGCAGTGCAATCCAGGATCAGTCCAGGCCCCTGCCCCAGGGCCTAATTACAGAGCATTTGCTGGTCAGAGGTCTCACGTTTCACTTTAATGAATGACAACTCAAGCAGCAGAGTTCTGTGTTTTGGTGCTGAAGACATCAATCCCCACGGGTGACTCGTGATCTCTTTTTTTTTAATATGACCAGATGATGGGACTAAATTGGTTTGGGACCTGCCATAATAGCTGAAAAACTCCCTGCTGAAATGTGCAGAGTGGTGGGAGGGTGTGCAGTAGATGTATTTGAATACGATGTCATGGATTTTGAAGGGGGATGTAAAATCACATCACTGGGAAATACTAGCTTCAATGCAGCCATAAATGTTGTATAAATACCAGTAGCTACCAGGATATGGGGGACTGTGCCCTCCAGGAGTCATTTTAGGCCTGCTTCTGGCTTTCATCAACAAAGGATGCAGTCCTTGAAAGATTTCAAAAGAAAAAAAAAAGTGAAAATTGCGCTTATTCAGTATAATAAATACAATAAATAATTTACACCCTGGCCAAATGGAATGTGAGTTTTATGCATCTTTCAGCAGTCGTTTGGCTGATTTTTACTCATAACAGCATATGAATAGTGAATGAAATAATTTGTACAGAAGCAGGGAATGATAGTATACAGGCTCAGCTTGAAGAGAAACCCATATACTTTTATCCCCTCATTTAACATCATGAGTGCTAAACCTCCTCACTGTTTGTCTAAGATTTTTGCCAAAATTCTTGGCTTCAGCTCACTTACATGAACAATGAAAGAGATCCTAGGGTAGGAAAACTAGGAGAGGGTGTAGGGAGGAAAGAAAGCTTCCTTAATGATAACATAGAATAGACAAAGATAAAGTTCCCTTGCTGTTGCTAAATTTTTCTCTGTGGATACACCTAGCATTAGTTGTGAAGAAAATTAGTTTTTATACAACATAAAAAGATGTGTTTATGTAGAAATACTATGTTTCAGCTTGACAGACTTAAGGTTTGTTATCCACAGGATGCTGTGACATCAGAAAATCTGCTTTTGGTCTTCTGGCTGGTCCAAGTTGCCTTTCTACAATGTAACATGACTTGAAATTTTTCTTTATTCCTTTTCAGATTTTTCAAAAGGATCATACAGATATGCACCTATGGTGGCTTTTTTTGCTTCTCATACATATGGAATGACAACTCCAGGACCCATCAGATTTAACAATCTGGATGTCAACTACGGCGCCTCATTTGCCCCAGCAACTGGGAAGTTCCATGTTCCGTACCTGGGGGTCTATGTGTTTGAATATACCATTGAATCATTTAGTCCACGTGCCTCTGGCTATCTGGTCGTTGATGGAATAGACAAACTCACTTTTCAGGCTGAAAATATTAATAACAACAAGTATGCAGACAGAGTAATTACTGGAAATGCCTTATTAGAGTTAAATTATGGTCAGGAAGTTTGGCTCAGACTGGCAACTGGCTCTATACCAGCCAAGTATCCACCAGTAACTACATTTAGTGGTTACTTGTTGTATCGTACATAAGTCAGTCCTTACTGTGAGCTATTAGTCAAATGAAGCAACCTGCAGGTGAATTTAGCTTTGCATTTAAATATTAGCTTCTTTAACAGCACTAAGCTTCCCAGTGTAATGGCTTTTCTAGTGCTGATCCTCCAAGATGTTCTTTAGTTGTAGCCATGTGCACAACCCCAAGCAGTCCACAGGTTGGAGATGGGGGAAAACAAAACATCTTCCTCATATTTATATGACTGGGAAGTGCAAGTCTAATCCTGTTCTGCTATTACATTGCATAGACATGTGTACACAAGATTGCTGAGAATCACTTCTCAAGAGAAGTTTTGATCATTCCTTTAAGCCCTGACTGCAAATCAAAAGTGATGGAAAGATTTTGATGACTCAGATGCTGGATTACTACTTATCTCATTGTATCAATTGATAATCAAATGTATATATTCTGTTTGGAAAAAATGTATTTTTCATTTTGCCCACCATTATTCACCACATTTTTTGATATGCCAGTATTTAATTGATTCATGATTTTTTTATGTAACCGGTATGATGATAAACTAGGTTTTTTGAATCTGGCAGCAAAAAACCTAAGAGGAATACATTCAAATTAGAAATAAGGTATTTTTAGCAGTTTAATTAAGATTATATGTTTATATAGGATGAACACCATAATGGATTTGGTAGATTCTCTCTGCTGCTTGAAATATTTAAATCACAGCTGGATTTTCCTTGGGTGATATGTTTTAAGCAGACATTGTTATATTGCCTTTACATGGATTTTAGCATTTGGCCTATAAAATACACAAGATTAAATGGTGTAACCAAAGTATTTTCTAGGTTTGAGCTCTATAAATCTATGATTTCATTTGTTTTTGCATTGCATTCACTAACTACTGAGGCAAGATGAAATTAACTTCTGTCTGCATGTGATTTTTCAAGCACCAATCCAATAAAGAAATATTTTTAATTGATGCCTGACTGCCTGAAAAAAACAATCCCTCAGGTTTTTATTCTTATTCTTTGTGAAGTGCTGGGCTGCTGCAGTTTCTTGATATCCTATCCCCTGGCGTGGCTGGCCAGGTTTGTTTCTGGTTATTGCCTTTGTTAATGATATTTGACCAGGTTTTTCCATGTCTCTGTGTTTGTCTCACTCCCTTTTCTTAAAAGCTGAAAAAATCTAATTATGATCTATGCCAATCTATTGAAGCACAGGATCTTTTGGAGCTCTCTGAATTATTTCGTTTTCCACTATCAGGAACTTTTCTTTAAAACACATGGGAATCTTCAGTTCTCTTCTTAGTATTACTTAATGTACCTTACAATGACTCTGAATGAGTGTACTTAGAGATCTTTCTCCTGTTGCATACCACATTTTTTCTGCAAACACTCAATCTTTGATATGGCACTAACTCAGCCTACTGTATCACTGAATGTTGTCAAATATAATGAACACAAGCCACAGTCCCTCCTTGTATGACTTTGTCATTTGAATGTGTTTAGTCCTCTTTATTCCTGCTGTGGTTATGGCTAAATGGCATGAAAATTACTCTGAAGATGAAATTCAAATGACCCACTAGAGACTGCATCTCTGTTTTAATGTGACTTTCTTTGCCCTTGCTGCCCTTCCCTTTAAATCCTTCAAGCTGGGTCCTCATCTTCACAGGCACTATTTCCCCCCCAGCAATCAGATAATTTCTGTGTCATTGTACTGGTTTTCTTTCCTCTTTTCTCCCTCTTTTTTTTTTTTCCTCCTCTCACAAAATAACAGATCCATTGGGATAAAGTAAGAATACTGATTAATACCACATATGTATGAGCAACACTTAGAAGACTAATTTCCCTAATAGAAATAGTACTGAAACTATTTCCCATTTTACTACTTAAAATATGGGAAAAAATATTTTGAAATTATAATAAATGTATGCTCCCCTTTTTATAGTGTTTAAAAATCCATTCAAATCTTTCTTCAGATGTCTTCAAACTACTTATAGTTGACTGTCTATTTTTAAAAACTAAAATACAAATTATTCATTATGAAGATAGTTTTGTATCAGGCACTGAAGCTTATTTATAGGCTTGTGACTGTACCTGAGCTGGCTGAACTCGCAATGCAAGCCACTGAAAAATAACTGAGGATTAATAAAATCAGTCAGTGTACCCATTATGCAGAATAGGAAACAATCAGCCTAAAATCCCAGGAGAACTTTTTAGGCATCAACCAAAATAGGTGATCCCTGAGGCACTTTATCACCCCTCTGCTTTCATCTTCATGCTCTGATTTGCATTCCCTAATGACAGCAGGCAGCAAATATGAACGCTCATCTCTGCCCACAGCCCTTGTTAAGGACCACAAAGCCATCCTGAGCCTTTGTACTTCAGAGTGAACAGTGTTCTCTTTATTTGGGTGACTCAATAACCATGGCAACATTTTGTTTGGTCTGGCTCTGACAAGCCCATCCAATTTACTCCAGAGTTTGCGTTATCATTTCCTCACCTATACCAAGCACATTACGGCTGGACCCAGCCCCTCCTCATATGCTTGGAACTCACACTGGGACCAGTGGCTGGTTTTCCTCACATACCACTTCCAGCTGCACAGCTCCTGCCAAGCTCCCCTGCTAACCCAGGCCTGCCTGGGTCTGTCTCGTGGGTATTGCTGTCTGTCCCTACATCTGGGATGTTTTTGTTCAATTATTTTTTTCTCTGCGATAATAACATCAACTTTGGCAGCAAGTAGGAAAGAAACCATTATTTCTGAATTCAGGCAGTGACTGAAAGCAGCAATTAGGAGCAACCCTGCAGCTACATCCCACCAAAATCAGTAGGTACCTGGTGATTAAGTACCTTTGATAGTGGGATAATAAGCACATTGAGGCAGTTGCAAAACTGAATCTCTCTAGCTGCTCAATTGGGCAGGTGGGCAGGAAAGTGCAAAACAAAATAAGACAACACACAAACAGTTTGGACATTGCCAAAGAACAAAAGTGTACATTGGCTTTGCACATCTGTCACTGGTGGCTGCTACCTGGCTGCAGAAAAAATTGCCTAGCAACTCTGTGCCTTTAATTAACCCCTTCAGGCCATCAGATGCAACACACGGAATTAACAACATCTAGATTTTTTCATTCAGTTTTAATTTTATTAGTCCATACTTCTTTGTATCCTTACCTGACTGCTGGAAAGCCTGAACCAAATACTCCCATTCCCATGCTAGAGGGTTATCAACAGCATAAGGTGGAAGCCCTCTTTAATTGTTGTGGAAGAAGTTTTTGTACTTACTAAAGCATCCTGGAATAATCATATTTTCAGCAGTTTTATAAGAAGTACAAATATTTATCACTACTTTGTTTTTAAAATGTACAGTAGTTCTATTGCAGTAATTTTGCCTTTGCAAGGCTGCCATTCTCCCCCTTTGTATGATGGCCTCGATGGCAGGAGAGTTCTCCAGGGTGAGATAAAATAAAACATTCTGATCAGATGGGACTCCAGTCAAGAGTGCATGGTAAGAAAACTTCATCAACAAGCTGCTTCCTAGCTGAAGTTGCTATAGATATGTTACAACCGACACACTGGCTTGTAATGAACTTCCTTGCCCTGCTTCCCCACCCTCAGAAATCTGTGGTGGCTGCAAGCTGAAAACAGTCTTCTGCACTCACATGTTACATGTAAACAAACCAAACTGTTTCTGAAAACACTGATTGCCGTGGCTGCTGTTGAAAATTCTTATCTTAGAAAAAGCAAGTTGCAAACAAAACAGACCATGGCTGTTTACAAACAGTGAGCAAGTTCTTCCAGAAAGCTTGCTATTCAAATCTGCAGGAGCTGGGAGATGCCATAAAAATGATCTGAAGTGCCCAGAAGTCCTTTATAAATACTATAAGCTTTCTAAATGCTTTTTGAGCCACTGGAAACCAGTATATCTCTCATCCACACAGTTTTAGCCTGATGAATGGCAAAGTCAAGAATGGTGGCAACTAAAACAAAATCCTAAAATGACAGACTTGTTTCGATAAAGAATTATCCTCAGCTCAATCTGATGTCTCTGAATTCTCTGCAAATTGCCTTGGGAGGGGAAAAAAAAAAGGTTCAGCCATCCATTACTAGGCTACTTATTGCTACTTACTGAAGGGAAAAAATACACGTGAGAAAATTGTGTACTATTATTTCCTTTCAAAAAAAGGGCCATTACCAGCTTACTCAAGCAAGGGACAATTTTCAGGCTCAGCATTCAGACACATTCTAGAAGAACATAGTAGACTTCAAGTGTAGTTTCCATTAATTAATTTAGGGTCTAAGTTTATATTACACTATTACCTTGGCCCCAACACCTGGCATTATTACAGCTTCCTAATGGGTACACACTATCATAAAACATTTAATTCTGGAAAAACAGGAACTATGCTTACAAAAAAGGAGAGAGATTCACTAAGAGTTAAACTGTAGCAAAGGAAACTGGAATGCCATCAGCAGTGAATGACAGAATCATTTAGATTGGAAAAGACCTCTGGGGTCATTGTGTCCAATCTTTGATCACTACCTTGTCAACCAGACCATGGCACTGAGTGCCATGTCCATCATTTCCTGAACACTTCCAGGGATGGTGGCTCCACCATCTCTCTGGGCAATCTATTCTAATGTTCCATGAAGAAATTCCTCCTGATGTTCAGCCTGAACCTTCCATGGCACAGCTTGAGGCCCTGTCCTCATCCTGTCACCTGTTGCCTGAGAGGAGAGGCCAAATGTGCATTAAATACAGCCCATCTTGGGCTATAATTGCTAAAGATAATTTCTTTATATCTGAGATTATTTGTGTGAACTAAACAGAAATATGATGACGGCTGTGAGTAACTCCTAGCTTTTAGAGCAGAACATACAGATCTAGGACTCCCCTTCAATTTATCTGTGGGCTTACCTTGTTTGTAGAAGTTTGGACTTTGACTTAACTAGTATATATGGTCATTATGGCCCCAAATGATGGTCAGATGCTTAAATAATTGTGGGAGAAAGGTAGAAATCAGGAAAATAACACAGGATATGTTTGTAAGTGTTAAACAAAATGCATAAATAACAATACATTTGCCTTACTCAGTAAGAATGAAGAGGAAAATAAATTAAGAGACGGGAGAGTGTTTGTCAACAGTTTAAATGCCCAACTGAAAGGGACTGAACCACAGCCCTGCCCTTTCTCTGCCTTCCCTGTCCCCTATACTGCATTTCTTTCCCCTTCTCTGCTGTTTGTGTGAATGGCCAGACTGCAATGACTTTGGAAATTGGTTATGAGGCAGTATCTTTGCAACACATTTCTTCAGAGCCAGAAAATAAGGACAGATTTTTATTTCCCTCTGTTATTTTCAGTTTGCTAACTCCTATGGGCACCCCAGTTTTAGTTTTGTTATAGTACAGCACAAAACTCCAAGAAGCTTGTTTGGAAGAAGTGATAGAGCATCCTTTCAATCTATTTCTACACAAACACAATGTTTCATTGTTGCTGTTTGTGTGTATATTGTTTGTTGGTTTTTTTTTCAGGCAAGAGCAGGAAAAGCTGGTGAGAAGAAATTACTTTTCAACCAGATGATACACAATTTAGTTAGAGAAAAAAGTGCACAGGGGTGAGAAGCTGTCTAGTGTCCCATTTCAAGCTCCATACCATGCTTTTCATTTTCTACAGGTATATTTACAATGTCTCCACTCATTTGGTAACTAGTTTCACAGCTCTTCCTGCCAATTGCACTACCTCAGGTCATTTTTCCAGTGACTGTGAAAACATGGCAAAGGCCCTGTATCAGCAGTGAAAAACAATCCATCTGCTATACAATACTTGGAAATCCTTTCAGGTTAAGGTACACTGCTGGTCACCCAGCAATGCTGCCCACCAGAAGACTGCAGCCAGCAGGCAGACCTTGATCTATCTTTTTAAAAAGGATTAGAAGCAGGTTCAAAGATACAAAGGTAGAAGAGGACAGTTAAAACCAGAGAATAGTAAAAAACATTGCAAAAACAGGTAGTCAAGGGTTGGTATATACATTTGTTGCTCAGTGCATATGATAGACTTGTAAGATTTTTTAACATTGCTCAGAGGGAGATGAAAAATTCTCTTCTGTGCTGATCAGAAAAACTTCCTGCTTACTAAAGAAGAGAATGTATGGCAAGACATAGATCTGTAAAAGGAGATTTCAATGAAGCATTTAAACACGAGGAAGGTCTTGAAGTCCACCTGAAAGCAGAAGGGAGATATACAATGGAGAATCATGCAACCTGTGAAACTTGGCAGGACAATCATCAACAGGAGCAGCAAAGCTGAGGCTGAGTGGTGTGCTGGCTTTCTTACTGGGAAGAACATGGTTACACTGGGGGTATCTGGGGCACCTTGGGCCATCTCAGCTCTTATTGTTCCACCTCCAAGTATTAGATCAAAACTGGGTATGGGTATGTAACCCCAGTTCGTGCTTTGATGTGTATGTACAGAGCTCCCCTTGGCTTATGAGGACTGATAGAAATAAACTCATTGAGTGAAGTGTCTGTCTCATGTCAAATTACCTGGATGTCAGCTGCCTGTGATTCTGAATACTCTTGCAATAACTTACTGTGGAAAAAGATCGAATCCTTATCTGAAGGAGAACCACTCAGTCAAATTTAAGCCAAGTAATTATGAAATATTTGTTTAATAAAATAATGAGATTACATTTTGGATTTAAAAATCCCAAGATAGGCTTAAATACTGCAGCAAAAGATGTCCAATAATTTTTCATTATAATTTGAGGGAAGCTAAAAATGTGGCATTGTTTTTTTAGCCCATTAGTTTTGCTGACAGTATTGAACTTGCAGAAGGGAGGCAATTCTTCCTGCATACAGAGAACAGTGCTAGGGACAGTATTAGTGTGGCAATTTTTTTAAAATCTTAAGGTTAGGTGGTTATAGGAATGACTGAATAAATACCAAACTGCATGTGTCTCACTCCTCCTTCTTGATGGGATAGATGTAATGTTTCTGCATGGAGAAAAATGTGCACAGCAAGTACTCTACTGCAAGGATGTAGAAAAGAGCAATGTTTGACAGAAGTAAACACTTAAAATAGGCATATAAAAAGTTGAAGTAACAGAGAAGAAGTTCCTGACAGCATTAACAGGTTGAGGGCCAGGCTCCTGTTCAAGTCAAGTTTTTTTGCCAGGCTCCTGTTGTGTCTGTACCTTTTGGCCCTCAGGCCATTCTAAGGTGTTCTTGTGAGCCTCACAGGCTGCAACCAGAGCACATTTTAAGAACAGCAAAGTTTTTTTGCTCTGGAGAATATCAACAAACCAGTGAGTACTGGTACCATGTCTATGCCACTGTTAGGGTGGATCGCTGATCTCAGGATGAATTGAAGTCTATAGCCAGTTATGAAGGTGTCTTTGTAAATTGGAGAGATCTTACTTCACAACTACTGACTAAAATAATGATGTCTGGTGGGAAAAGGATTTTCTTCGAGCAGTCTTTCATCACCATCTGGTTTACTACTTTTCTTTACAGAATTATTTTTCAAAGTGCCAGCAATGACAATCCCTTTCCAGCTAACATCTTTAATGAGAAATTTTTGTTTGACTTTTGCTCTTCCCTCAGCATGGTGGCTCTCCTCTGCAGTTACAGCAGCAGCCATGTGCCTGTGTGTGCTGAGAACAGCGTGCTGCAAGTGCTGATGATGTTGGGCCTGTCTCTCAAACCTGACAGGATTGATCACAGCAATTCACCTCTCAAGTGGCCAATACTTCTGCAACATTTCAATCATTCTGTAGTGAATCCCATACAGTTTCATGCTTTTAACTTGCTTTTATTTTTGACTCCAGACACACTGGAGACTCACAAAGGCTTAGTTTTAACATCCATGCTGTTTTGAGTTTTTACATTTCTTTGGAGCAGGCAGCATGTAATATATTTTCCACCATCACTGTTATGCTGATGATTCACTGTTTTATCTATCAAGTACTTGCTTTGGGAATTTGCATTCAAATCCGATTACTTCCATAATCCAGGAGTGTTAAAGAAATTGCCTTGGGAACAGCATCTTTCTCTTCCACCTCTATGTTTGGTTTTAAGGAGATGTGTTGTGTGATCTCTGATCTGCTTTGTCTTATGAACTTTAAAAACATGGCTGGTTCCAATGCAGCACTTTAGGGCCTGGTCTGGGCACATACCACTTCAGTTGCTCCAAGAAAGCTGATTCAGGTGGGCCTTAAAAAATTAAACTCTCCTTTAGAGGTAGCTTCCCTTCAAGGCTGCACTTCAATAAATTTCCCTTCCCTGTTTCTCAGGCTGTTATGTCTCTTTCTGTGACACAGGGGTTGCAGCTTTCAATCTTTTCTGCCTGGGGACACCTGACTTGAGAGCAGGGTTTAAGATGGAACAAAAAAAATGCCACAAACACCCACAGCTGAGAATACATGAGTGAATCCTGAGTCTCTCAGCATAAAAAATTAACTTCAATTAAAACTACACTTTCTGGTAACTGCAGAGGCTCTAGTTCCTTATTTGGCATCATACATGACTTTATGCATTTTGATGGTGAAAAGTAATGTAAAATATATTGATTGATTCTGTTTTACCCTTCTCCTGGGATGACTTTGATGTCCAATACTTTCTTCTTGGAGAGGGACTATTTGTCACAGCATTTCAAACAGTTAGCTTGAAATGATGTGTTCTTCGGGAGTCCCCAAAACACTTGAAGCTAAACACTTCGGAATTCAAAGAGAATTTGCTCAAGTATGTAGATACAAAAATGCTTTCACATGTTGAAACCCTTTTCAAAAATCCCCTCTGTTTCATGCCCTGTTTCATTATGAGACTAACTCTCCTTTCAGCTGGCAGATCAAAATTGCACAGTTTGAAGTCACAAACCATCCCCATATTCTCCCAGGAGCCGAGAACCCAATTTCTCCACAAATCTATCCAGACTGTTGAACTGCTATAATCTTTCAGAAAATAATGACATTTTGCTTTGGAAGCTTGCTCTCATTTACTTGTATGTTGTCAGTATTACATAAATTGCCAGATATTCCTCCTAATCTAGAATCCTCCAAATTAAATGTCTTTATTGCTGATGTGTCCTCATGAACCTTTCATCCAACCATACGGAATGAGTACTGACAGCAACTAATTTGATAATTTTTTTATTGTGCAGATGCACAGAAGGGTAAAAATTCAAGTTTTAAAGACAAACCCAGTGAAAACAAAAGGAAAGCATCTTGCTTTGTCTGGCCTCTCCCTTCCTTTGTACCATTACCCTCTAAAACAGTTTCCCCCATTAAGATTAAAACAAGCAGCTTGATTCTTAAGGATAGCAATTATTTTTGAGTGCTCTGGTGAGTATAATTACACTGTCAAGAGTTCACTTATGTTCTGCTGGTAGCCATGTGGCTCTGTTTCAGATTTCCAATTTCTCGCTCCTGCAGGATCTACATCCCTTGAATGCTTTTAATGCTGTACCAGTCCAGTGCATTTGTGTGCATGCTGTGGTGAGTGGCACACCACCTGCCCACAACCATAGCAGCACAGAGCAGAGAAATATTACAGTCCAGTCCCCAGAGGCTCCTGTTTTCTGCTTCCCAACAAGTGGCTGCACAACAGGATCCAGTCCTGGGAATGTCACCAGGAAATGAAAGTGGGAGAGGGAGAAAAGGAGGAACTGTGTTGAGAATGTGCACAAAATAACCCTGAAAACCCTAGGTGTGAGACGAGTGTTGGTAACAACAACAAGGATTATATTCCTGGAATGAGAGAAGTCAGCATTGGGGAAATACCTCACAGGGAAAGGTGATATGTTCTGTGACCTGAAGACTGTCAGGCAACAGGAACAGCATCCAAAACTGGAAAGCAGCAAGAAACAAAGGAAAAGTGGTATTTGACAAGGTACAGGAACGGATGACAAACACATAGAAAAACAGCAGAATTAAGAACAAAAGAAAATACAAGGGTAAAATGATTGTAGGCAGTGATTCATTAGTTAACATTCATGGAGTCTGTGTGATTTCCAGAGGGCTAAAGCTCCACTCAAGGTATGCTTCAGAATAGATTCAGGTCTTCTCAAGGAAGGCAGAATGAATCCATCTGGTGAGCAAGACAAAACAAAGAGTAGGAGAGACAATGAGAAAGTATTTTTGTCCTACTGCTGATTTTCTTTTTGTGTGACTCAAGCTGCACTTCAGGTAGGCAGCACCACTGTACCCAGTCAGCACATCCCTTTGACCAAAATTAAGCATTTATATAAAGTTTGATGGTTTAAATGCAAATGCCATATGGGGAAGAACAGAAAGATTGTTATGATGAGCAGAGCACATTTTCATATGCTGCTGATTCTTTTAAGCTGGATCAATTTGTGTTTGTGCTGTTCTGCAGAAATCTATTACAAATTGCTACTGCTTGGTTTCTTCCCCACCAATATATGTTATTATAGCTTGTGTTACATGAAATAGGAGAGAGAAAGTATGTCTTGGGGATTTCAGAGTGGAAAAAGGATGAGCTTTCCTTAAAGGTAAAGCTTGAAAAGAGATGAAACACTTTGGGGCACATGACAGTTGTTCTGAAAAAGTGTCTTGACCCAAATGGGAAAACTTGGTAAGAGGATAAGCCCACCTGCTCTGCTTTGTCCCCTCCAGTTTGCCACTCCCAAGGAAAGAACATCCTTCTGTTTGGGACTTGTGGGGGAGACTGATTCTTCACCAGGAAGCGAGAACACTTTCTCTTGGTGTTATGAAAGGAAGAGATGACATCCCTTTTGGAGCTCAGAGTTGTCTGATCTCTCTCCGCCTCTGCTGTAAAATGCAAATCTGTCTGAGAAACTCTGAACCAGCAAAGAAAATAGAAAGACTTAGTTAGAGTATGTCCTGCTCCCTGCTCCAAAGGGACAGGAAAGTCCCTGCACTGGAGGTTTGGGAGTGTTTGTCCCGGGAAAGAGCCAGTGACTGACATGCCCTGGGAAAGCACCTACTATTAATGTGTTAGTGTTGAGAGACCCCTGGAGCCACAATCACTTGGATATGGGTGTGTTGACTTTAATTGTTAAAGATATGGAAGGAATAAACAGGGCACAGGGACGAACACAAAATGTGTTATGAACCATTTTCTATATTTTGGCTTTTATCCCTTTTGTTGGTTGTCACTGTTGTTGCCACCTGCAATTTGTGGCCTAACCTTTTTCTGTGTGCAATTTTCTCTTTGTGTGCTGATTTAATTTTGTAATTAGTATTTTTATTGATGCTATGATTGTCAATGATATAATGAATCCTTTTCTGCTGTTTTTTCCCAAAACCTCAAGAAAGCATCAGATGGTCTGAGTCGGCATTGTTCCACTGAATTCTAAACAGGTGAAGCAAAGCTGGCATGAAGGGCTGATATTACAGTGCAGTAAAGGGAAGAGGAATTTCTCCCTAACATTACCATACAAAATTAATAGTGATAGATATGATTCTGTTCCTCATTTTTTTGACCAGTGCTGTAGAATGAGAATAGATATTATAAAAGCTTTCTATTTTGCAGTCTCCTGTGATATGGCACTTTGTTGACAGAAAGATAATTTATTTGCTTTTCGAGTATCTCTGCACAGCTCATGCTTGTCACACAGTGACAAGCCTTCCTGATTCATTGGATCTCTGTAGAAATAAGCCTTTTCTTGTTTTTATAAGATCAATGCATGGGTTCCTTCCAGTTAGAGATATTTTATGATTCTATGATTCTACTCCTTCACTCCAGTGCAAGTGATACAGGATAAGCATGGGATTAAGGATTAAAACAAACAAGCAGAAACATATGTTTATTGATTGCCTGGTTGTGGTGACAAAAATCTTCTCAGACTCATTGTAAGTGCAGAGGTTGCAGCAAGGTGCATACCCTGTGGGTTTGGCTTGTCATGGGCAGCACAAGGGTGGAGTAAGTATCATCTGATTTGACCAGAGGAAGATGCAAAAATCAGTGTGAAATTAAGGTGCACATATGAATGCTTTTCTTTGTCAATTGTTGATTTGAAACTGACAAACCAGTTCCTGCCTGTGATTTGACTCATTTCAGGAAATTGCTTTCACATTCAGGTGAGAATTCTCAGGGGTTAGAAAATTCATTGCTCTTGCATAAAAATCATTAATTTGGGGGATTTTCATTGGGATTTTATTTGCCTGATTTTCCAACTGCCAGTTCTTTTGGCTGAAAACTCAGGGATTGAAAAGCATGTGGAGTGGATTGGTGCGAAATGTCAGTTTTGAGTAAATGTTAAGGTTTTCATGTAAACCCTTGTTTTATGATCTGGATCTTCAAAAATGGTCCTGTGAGACTGTGGGAAGCTTACCGGTTTGTTTACTTTTACTGGATGTCAGGTCTGTGTTTCACATCTGGTGAGTTGTGATCTATATAAACCATGTCTCAAATAAGCTTTCCCATGCTTCTTTTCTTCTGACACAGCATTCACAATTGTCCTATTGCTATTTAGCATGAGCGCAACAATTATCTATTATGAAATTCAGGGATACAGCAACAATAACCCATCAGAAGAATCAGTAAGTGTGCATGTGCAAATAATCATATGCCACTTTTGTTACTGGAATTTAAGTACTCAAAGCTGTATCTCACCCAGCTAACACTTTACATTTAAATGTAACTCACAGTTAGTGACAGATGCTGAAATAAATATACAAATAGGGAGGTAAGGGTATTAGTTTATATACAGTCATTTATCTTCTGATAGCTTGAGCAAAGCTGAAGTCAGATACAGTTAAATGAACTGAAGCTTTAACAGTGCCGCTTGAACTGCTTGAATTAACAAAATCAATCCTCATAAATTAAACTATCATAGATCTATGATACAATTAAGTTCTATAATCAAAATACACTATTGGTGCATGCAGCGTAACCATACTTGTTCCAACGCTGAATTTTAACCACTGCTGGCTAACTGCTCCTGCCATGTTCTGTAAGGCTCCCATCTGGCATGGGAGATGCTAACATTATGATACAGTATTTCTTTTCCATTTTTCAATTTAGGCTGACATCTGCTGGTCTCCACAAATGGCAGGCAACCCTGCTGAATGCAAAACAATTTGAGGCTGCGGCTTTTCGTGTTTTCCCTTTGTCATTTTTCCAGAGCTGGGAATGGCAACCAAGCCACTTAATTAGACAGAAAATTCATGCAGAATAATAACTCTGTGGAAGAAGAAAGGCAGGAATAAAACCATGTAGAAGAAAATGAGTTTGACATGATAAATTACATGCATGCACGCCCAGTGCACTGTGCAAGCACTCAGAGGAGCCAATGGCAGCCACTATATATTGGCCAATTAGACCTACACAAAAAAGGTGTTATTTAAGGGCACCACAGTGTGGGTAGTAATGAGGAGGCTGTGGATGGGAGGTCTCTCTTTCACACTCTCAATGAGGCTAAAGAGAGGGGGAGTGGCGCGATATCGGGCAATCAGCACTTCATGTCTGCCCAGGCAGATGACAGTGGTCACAAGGAGCTGGGCATTGGAGGGCATGAGACATTCCAACAGGAGCGACCAGTAGTTCAGGTGATGTGCTACACACACCTGGCCAGCAGCATCAAGAAGAGGCTGCTCTATGATTAAATAAAACAAGAGGCACCTCAACATTCCCTGCTGGCTGTATATATCGTAGCTCTGTTTTTTAGGAAAACCAGTCATTTGACATCTTACATTGTCTATAGCACTCCTCACCCTGGCAGCTAGCTGCAAGACCATTCAGGGATATCTCCAGTGATCCAGCTTCCACCTGCATGAACTTTCAATACAATTGTTACCCAGTTGCTATTTTGGACAGGAACCCACTCACAACCACTGCTTTCCCACTGAGATTTTGAAACCCTGAGTAAAACCAGTCACCACTGAATGACCTGTGAATCTGTGGGGGGGTCCTGATGCTTGAGCTACAATGTAGATTTGGATAGGCAGCATTTACTGACTCCCTTGTGGTGGCTTGTTGTGCACTTGGAAGTCCAAACAGTTTGTAAAATTTTTGCTCTTGCCACTTTTCATTTGCTTTTAGTCCAGCTCTTTGTTTGAAACAGCTGGTGTGCCTGCTTGTCTCAGCAGCAGTATTTCCCACTTCAGCTGCATCACTTTGTCTTTCCCAAGATATTTTGTAAGCAAACAGAAGAGAGAAGCATTAATTATGTGATGGCAGAGGTACTCCTCTAACTCCAAGGTGTTTCAAGCACAGGTTGCTGACAGTGGGTGTTGTCCATGCTTCCTACAGGCTGCTGCCCTTCAGCATGATGCGTGAGAGTTGGAGTATTATCCTCCTCTTCCCTGCTTTTCCCATGGTAGCTAACCCTGCTTTTCAGCAGGGTGATGATATTGTTTGGCTGTCTGAGCTGACATCCTGAGACATTTCAACACTTGAATCATTGCACAGAGCAGATTCACTTTAAGTCCTGTACTGCAGATCCCTGAGTTGGTTTTTTTGTAGGGTGTTGAAAATACTCAAAGCTAGTTGTGATAACTCATGACAATGACATTTATCCCTGGGAAAGTGGGTTGAAGTTTCTGCTGTAGCTTGGAGGAGTCAAGAAAGCCTGAGCCAGTGATAAAGGAGACCACTTACAAAGTTGCCACTTCTAGGAGTTGCCATGGCTGGTGCTGAGGTGCAGCCTTACAGCGCACAAAGAAAGAGAGAAAGGGTGGATAAGATCTAGGTCCTTACATCTCATGAGCACTAAGGATCCTCCAGCTGATCCTGCCCAGAAAAGCAGAAAGTCTCACTGCTTTGGGGAGTAAGGAGTAGTGAAATGTGTGCAGTTTATACATGCTGCTACTATTTCAGCCAGGAATCTGAAGTCAAATTGGGGTTTGGCACAGGTTTAGTGATGGTTATCAATTACAATTAACTGTTATTGTCTGTTAAGTGCTGACAGACATAAAAGGAGGCAGTGCCATGCCCAGGCTTGATATCAATCAAATGAATCAGCAGTTGTTACCAATAATCCTCATCCCCGGGTTGCTAAGATGCAGCTGAGTTACAGATTTGGGCTTGATAAAAATCCTGCAGATAGTGCTTGGTTAGTGTTGATGGGATGTAGGAGTCAGGAGAGTCTCTCATGCTTCTTTTGGTAATACTAATACTACTACTAATAATATTTCTGCAGCATCTATAAGAATAAAATACCATTTAAAAGTGTCTGCCCTTTGGATCCTCACTAAAAATGTATTCAGGAAGATAGGCAAGCCAGCTAGCCAGGTGAGTTTTTCCTCTTAGTGCCTTAAATCATACCAGTTACATGAAGTAGAAAACTACAATACTGAAACCGACACAGAAGTTTGTCATGATATTTCTAACATAAATTGTATGAGGGTTTATGTGGTTGTTTTCTTTTGGTTTGTAGGAGTTTTTTTGCATTTAGGTTATTGTTTAGAATTTTAAATCTTCGTTATAAAAATTGTATAAAAAAGATTAGCAGACTGTAAAGCAAGTGCCATGACAACATCAGTGTAACTATCAAGAAAATCCTTAAACTGCCTTAAGCCTTTAAATGACTTGTTACAAAGCAGTTTGGACTGTTATGTAAGTAACTGTAGTGACATTTGGTGCTTCTTAAGGTTAAAGCCCTCTGAATGCTCCCAACAGCCCTGAACTGCAGTTTGGATTGCTCTGTGTAGCTGCTTCCCAGTGAAAACACAGGCATTAACCATTGAATTGCTTTTTGACTGCTGGTGTTCATTTCTCTTACCCTCTGATTCTGCAGGCACCTGCTCCTCTCAGGAGTTTAATAGTGACATTAATATACTGCCAGATACGCCCAGCCATGTTGCAATTTACTGGAGCTGATGGGGAAATGTTCTCAGAGCTACACTTGCAAAATGGAGCTGTTTTATAACTTTCGTGACTGCTATTCTTGAAAACTTCACCTCTCGGAGAGTGCTGATAGACAATTTTCCCTTCCATTCATTCCTCTGCTTATTGTAATAGATAGTTTAAGCACAGATCAGTGAACTGTAAATCTGAACAGACTCCTCAGCATTTCATACAGTAGGAGAGAAGCACCCGAGAATTCACATTTGTTACAAAGCTAAAATAAATTATCACACAGATATCTTGCAAAGATGGATTTCAAGTTCCAGATCTTCAGTATCACAGCCAAAAAAATGAAGGCCAAGTTTTCTATCTGCCTGCTGCTATGCTTTGTGTAATAGACTTTAAATGGAGTGATACACTGGATGGCTGAATGGACCTGTGAAATTCTCATTTAAATGAATTCCTGTAAATGCAGCGTGATGTTTGGTGGGTTGTGTATCCTGGATTCAGATAATAGCAGAGAGTAGAATCACCATGTGTGATTCTACAAACATAACATTTGTATAGGTATAAGGCACATCAAACTAATGGTGTGCCCAGAAATGTGTTCAGAACTTAGCCAAAAGCCAAACCAGCCATTCCCCAGCCATGTTGCATGTTAGATCATTAATGGAAAACTTTATTGTGCCTTTGACTTTGCTACAGTTTCAAGCCACAGGGCAAGACACACTTAAGATAGGGCTACGGTGAGTAGTCTTTTACTGTTAGTTCACTGCTTTTTTTATACCAACCACTTTTGCAATTTAATGATATGGCAGCAATGGCTTTTATTGTGAAAGTGAAGGTAGGTAATCTCATATTTGTGAAAACTGTATAATACTGCCTAAGTGTTCAGGATGTGCTGTGGTTACATGTAATTTTGTGTCATCGCAGGAATTCAACTTGCATGTGTGCTGCCCCCCTTACACAATTTCTTTGCCAGTGGCATCACTGCTAATGAACAAGGCCTGTAGATGATAATTTTCCTGAACTTTTTGTGTAACCAGGTCTGGAGGATTTCAGTTCATCAAGTTCTCACTTGAACTGCCAGATACTTTTATACTCTGGAGTCTTACAGAAATGAGCATAGACATGATCCAGAACGGCAGCAGTTCAGCTGTGTTGGGCTCTTTTTTTTAGCTATTAAATTGACAAGAAGAATCATCTTTGTCATTTTAGTATTTCCTTATGAGACAATAATTTTGCTCTTTAGCAAAAACCTTCACCAGTCTGAATTGAAGATAATACTATCTGAAGGCTTTTCAAATTGCTGAGACAAGTAGAGTCGGTAACCCCTGAACCTGAAAAAAGACAGATTGGAATTCCTGGACTCAACCACCTAGATGACCTTTCAGTCAAGTCAGAGAAAACTCTTCCAACAGTTTAGGGAGAGGAAGGGGAAGTTCATATTTCACAGCAGTGTCATGAATAGAAGAGGTTCCAAAGCGGTAGTGTGATTTCCTGCCTCTGAGTCCCTTTTTACAGACATTATAATCCTCTGGAGCAGCTTCTAACCACTTAAAACTCCTGATCTAATTTCCCGCTGTCTTCTGCTTTGTCCCTTCAGGCCAGTAGAAGTAGTTGTGAGGCATTTTAGAAGAGCTCACATGGTCACACTTCTTGCCCAGTTTGCCTCTGGTGGAATTTAATGTAGACGCGAGAGAGTAAAAAGTGTCAGAGATTCAAATATTGTCCTGGCAGAGGGATCCCAGAGGGGCAGCTGCAGCAGAGAGCAAGATGAGGACCTCTTTACACAACAGAGCTCAGAGCAGCATAGGCCACGTGAAGCCACTCCTGAGGCATCCAGCTGTGAGATAAGAGCAGGATTTAAACTGGTGGAGCTGCTCCAAGTCGTGCTGAGATACCTGATCGCAGACTGACTAGCTCAGGGGATTTGGGGGCTACAGGGTGCATGCAAATCCTCTGTAAGACTCAGCAGTGAAGAGCTCAGGCCAAAAAGCTTCAGGGCTGCTGTATTGTCTCTGCCTCTGTCCTCATTCAGCTCCCACAAGAATGCTTAAGCAGCAAAGCTTAAGCCTAATCAAGTTATGTGAGCCAATAAACTTCACTGCATTTCTTATTGCCCTTCCGCAGTTATATGTTTCTAAAATATTTTGCTTAAAATCAAGGAAAGGTTTTTTACAGATTTCTTCTAGCACAGTCTTTCTGCATCACCTCCTGACCTTACTGCTCTGCAGCTCAGGTGGACTCAGGGCTGCCTGGTGTGTATGTCTGTGAGCAATGTTATGAACAGCACAGCTTTCACTTGACCTCAGGCTTCAGAAGGAACGTCAGGATCAGACTCTGAATATCTGAATTAAAGGCTTAACTTTGAAAAGTGCACCGTCAAAGTGGTCAGAAGGTCTGTGGGGTGCACAAAGCAGGCGATTGTGCACTTAGACCCGTCTTAGCCTTCCATCTGTTGCCAGCAACCAAGGCTGAAAGAAAGTGCTTGTGTTGCAGGTAATGACATGAAAAATAAGCTTTCTTGTTAAAGTTCAGTTTTGCATAAGCTGGCCTTTCTACCTCATCCACCCAGCTTCACAGTAATGAGGGAAACAGCAAGCTCTTCCTCTCATGATAACTGAGCTCACCCAGTTTCTTCCCCTGTTACAGTGTCTGCAAATCCTTGCTGCATTTTAAAAGCAGAACCTGTAACAACTACAAAGTCCTAAGAGAGGCAGTGCTTCAGTTCTGTGGACACCAGTGACATTCTCAGAGGTGCATCTCTCTTGATCCCAGTCTGTGCTTCCCACCTCCTGGCAAGCACAGGAGGAACGGCTCGGCTCGTGTCTCAAGGCAATGCAGCTCCCAGGCATCTTTCTTCATGATTCACAGAGAAACTTTTAATTTATAGAACTGATATATTAACTCCAGTGGCCAAAAAGAATGACTAATATTGTGGGGTCTTCCATTCAACAATGGGAATGTTTTCCCCAAGATCTCTTTTTAATTGAAGCCATTTGTCATTTTGAATGTAGAATATATTCATTAGAAAGCAGCACCTCGGAGGGGACTAGAGAGATCAGTAACAGGGTACAAAGCCTTTTGCCTCCAGGTTGCCAGTTCCAAATCTGGCCATGTCACTATTGATCAGAAGTCGTCATTACATGTTGACAGATGTTTGGCTTCTTATATAGAAGTGACCTTGTCAGATTAGTCAAATTCTTTGTTAAGAGATATGTCCTTACTCACATACACACACACACAAAAATCCTCATTAGCACCTTGTTGGTAGTGCTCACAGCATCAGTAAGGACAGGGCATACTTGTTTATGCAAAATCAGAACAGAGGGATTTTTGAGCTATGTGAGGGTTGATTGAAGCATTTTCAAAGTATCTCATGATGCACTTTGAAATTTCCAAGTTGATTCTGTGCTGCATAATTTAAAATGAACCCTTCTTAGAATATTTACAGTGCTTTGATTAATATAAAATTTATTTTTTTAGGAATCTGAGAACTGAGTTTTTTCTATAACATCAGCAATACATGTATTAGCAGTAAAGCATGTTCTTAGCAAAAAAAAAAAAAAAGGGGGGGGCATCTGAAATATGTGAAAAAAATAAAAGGTAATACTGCATATATTTTATTCAGTAAGTTTCAGACTAAGGCTGAAAATACTCTTGTCCTGTGATGTATTTTGCAGACTGATATTTAGGGAACAGAAGACTCTTACAAAATCACCCCAGACACTTCAGTCCAGCCTGCAGTAACTTAAATCTCCAGTTTGGATTAAACTCTTGCTCCATGGATCACAATGGCCACCTATGGCAACACCAGACATCTTTCAAAAGGCTTTGCTACCTCTTGAGCATAACCCATGGCTTTCAAAATCACCTAGGACAGACACTTGGGAGAGTGTACATGCAAATTTTCAAACACAGGCTCTTAAAGGGGTCCCTTTCCCGTGTCCCTTTGAAGACCCTATGAGGAAGATAATTCAGTTGGGATGAGGCTTCCTCCATGGACCCCCAGCTGGGATTCAAGGGAAATTTACCAAAGCGAAGGGGCTCTGACAGAGGGGAAAACCTCTACACAAATAATCTGTATGGGACACCCCAATTCTTCTCGGAAACAGAGGAAAGAAAACACCAGAAATCCAGCGGGAGCTCAATTTGCCACAGGGAAGAAAAGATTAGTTTTTTGTCAGCTTTGCAGCCCACGTTGCAGATTCAGTTTGAGACAGAAAAAAGTGCTTTGGGGTGTTCGTATTTTTTTACATCACCAACAATAAATATCAAAGCTGGGCTGATAATGTTTGTGTGAAAAGTGCAGGTGACTTTGGTCTGTATTGTGAACAGAACAGGTAAAGTGTGCCTTGATTAGTGAGGTTGGTAGCGACAGTTTTGTAATGTGTTTTTGACTCCAGTCCAAATTCTGCTTTTAGAAGACTAAATGAAATCCTTACCTGAGCTGAACTTGCTTCTAACACAGGAATTTTGAACAAGGTCTTTTTTAAAACAATTATAATCTCTCTGCAAAGAGAGGGTGGAGGGATTATAGGGTGTGAAAGCAATAAATAATAGCTTTGGGCTGGTCTGAGTTGTTCTGAGAAATGCCAAATGACTGGCACATCTTATTATATCTTTTAAGCAATCACAGCACGTGACTCCAGCTCTTTCTATGTCAAGAGCATTTGTTGTTAAATGCCGCAAGGATATGGGAAGGTGTGCCAAGGCTTCTGTGCACCTTCAGCTGTTCTCAAGGTGATGACTTAAAAATGGCAATTTAGCCTTTGCAGAGCACAGAGCAGCACATGCCATTCAAGTCTTGGGCATAAAGATAAGATAACATGTTGTATTTTAGAGTTGAGGATTATGAATTGGATTGCTGGGTGGTGGGTGGGTGGGGGGAAGGGTGAACACTTCATCTACCAAACTTGGCTGATTTGATTTTTCTTATCAATGAGAAGATTTAACCTGCCTGATACACCATTTCTTTAAGGTCTAAGTAATATCGGTTCTGCAAGAAGTAGTATTTCTGTAATTGTAGCTTAAAACCTGGCTTGCCTTAAGGTCACATCAGCCATAAGTAATACACACTGAGCACTTAGGATCCCACAAATGTGACCTTCCACTTGTGTTCTAGTAATGCAGAAGGCACCAGGCCAGAGCAGATCTATGGATTTCATAGGCATCTAATAGGGAAAATAAAAAGACAGATGTTTCTACGTTTTGTAAGAGGGGGGAAAAAGGCAGAATCAACAAGAAGCTCTAAATTAGTTATTGTGGTGATGAATGCTGTGTTATGGACTTGCATGTGTGCCTCAGGCTTTTATGGGCTTGTAATTATATTAGGAGATATTGCTTTGACCTAGGCATAACTGTGCAGGTTATTTACTATTATTCTTTTGCTTGAGAGAAATAAAACCCAATACAAACTCTTTCAAATACTGTATGCCACACATACATAAGACAACATATAGAATAGGTTCCCTGATGAGAAAAGGAACTAAGATGGCAGTAGAAATCTGTTTCAGGGTGGATCAGTGAATGGGAACATTGATGGTTTCATAAAGGTAATTTAACTTGTCTTTCTGTGATGGTGTAGCTAAACTGAAGTTTGCTCTGCCACTCTCTGTCACCACTCCTCCCAGAGGCAGCATGTTCTGATGGGCCAAGGGAACTTTGTCTATTTCAAGATAATGGGACGAATGAAATTGAATCACCAATGAAGGCATTTTGGAACAACCTGGCTAACTTTTCTGGGTGGCCTCAAAGCCTTCACACACAGCCTAGAAAAGCTGTTTAGCTGGGAGGTTGCAATAAAGCACTGTTCTAAAATAATCATGAATGTTCATAAAGCAGATGAAAACCTCCAAGTAGTACAGCCAAGCTGTATCAAAGGCTAAAGTAACAAGACACGATTTGTTTAAGACTTCCCCTCTATTTGCACTACTTTTTTTTCTTTCTTGCATAAAAAATGGAAAAAAAAATTAAAACAAAAGACTAAGAATTTCCAAGCTCAAAATGAAGGACTTTAAAAGTCTTGCAAAAGTGTAATATTGCTGTTAGAAAATGCACATAGAAACAGAGGATATCAGGATAAAAATGTCAAAACTTAAAGAGTTAATGATACATCCTTTTTAATATTGTTTCAGCAAAGGTAGCCATGCAGCAAATTAAAAAACAGTGGGTATGAAGGGTTCCAGTTTCAAGGAAGAAAAGAAGAAACCTGTAAGACAGCATGGAAAGCACAGCTCTTAAAGCAGAGAGACTTTTTGAAGCTATAGGTAGATGCTATGCTTCGGGAGATGCTGACACACAGAAGGGAAAACTAAGCATTTTTTTTTAAAAAAAGGAGGGTGGAACCCCCAAAACTAGTTGAGAATTTATGTAGCCAGTGACTTTACTTGCATTTCTCACTTGTTTCCCACCAGGTTTATTTTAATATCATTTTTAACATCCAAAGTGTTAAGGCTGGGATTTTTTTCTTGGTGATTTCTTTGCACTGCTGCAAGGCTTCCAAGCAATGAGAAAGACGTATGGTCTCTGTAGCATGAACTACAACTTCTTGAGGCATTGAAAGTTGTCAGTATGGCCAAGCTGGACTTGGCAGGGCAAGCAAAGGGAGAGAAAAAGAAAGTAATTATCGTGCCATTGCCGTAGCAGTTGCTGTATATTGCTGCTTTGGACAGTGCTGGTTTAGGCTGTTTCTGTTCCAGCTACTCCCAAGAGCCTGTAGTGTCCCAGGGAAGCTGGCCCCTTTATCACCTGCTGCCCCTACTCCTTTACCCTTAGAAGTCAACAAAAAACCTTGGGCTGGCTGTCTCCAGGACCTGAATGGTGAAGTGCTCTTTGCACACACAAACACTTCCTTGAACCATGGCTGAAAACAACTAATCGCTCTTTAATCCTACTAACCTCTTTGCCTGAGCCGTATGGTGGGGTTAAAATTCCTGCTGATAAGATTAAGTGCTGTCTTGGATTGGGGCCTACATAAATAATAATGCCATTTCCACAGTCGCACTCATTAGAGTGAAATGTGAAAAAGGATGTTGGTCTTCCTGCTGTGGGATGTCAGCCAGTTGCTAATTGTTAGTGACCAGAAAGAAGTTCTCTTCTTGTTGTCCTTTAGGGATCTATGTGTGTTGATATAATTCCATTTTACACTTGCACTGAACTCAAGCGGATTCATCTACAGTGTTTGAGCTAGATTTTTACCTTTAGAACAGTGGATAGCTGCATGTAAGTCTAGGTTGTATTTAACCACAGGTTTTGTCTTTAGTTTTTCTTATAAGGTTGTGTTTTTAACCTGAGTGGTACCTACAGTAAAATCCTTTCTAATGACAAAGACAGTCACACCTCAGATTTAATCCCTTTGTTATAAAGCTGACGTGCTTTCCCCATTGTCAGACCAATTGTGACTCACTGCTCCTTTCTGCTAACAAGAAATCCATTATATTAATGTGAATTTGAATACTACAATGAAATTATTCCAGTAATCTTTTTATTTTAAAAATTCATCAGCAAACACCACAGAAACAGAGTGGCTAAGTCTGTTATTTTACTGAACAATCTAAAAAGAAACAGCTGTTACAGACTGAACAATGAATTTGTGGCTTTAATCTTTATTGGTGCTCTGTGTCCTGTCAACAGCTTAGGCACAAAAAATGTGAAGCACAAGCCTAATTTTAGGCACACCTGCAGTTCTTCTGGAGTGACTAACTGCTTTGGTTACTTTAGCTGTATGTTGGCAGACCAAGGAGACCTTTGGATACAACCAATGAAGTCTGGAAAATCTTCTAAACCAAGTAATGTATCAAGATTAAACAATCACTCATGCAGCATTTTAAAACTAAATGTTGAAACAAACCCATCTGTTTTCCTTTGAAAAAATAAGGGACACAAAAGAGACCAAAGAGTAGCTTTCCACCTAACAAGCATCTCATGTAGAATAATAGAGGTGTGGCTGAAACTGTTCTTGACATAAAGTATACAATAACATGTGTGATGGAGATACGTTGACATTCCCAGCACTTTTGTCTGAATGCTTATTTAAAAAAAAAATCTATTTCCTTGTAAATTTCTCTGCTGGGGGTTGGGAAAAGGGTGGAGGGTAGGAGCACTGATGTCTCCCATTTTGCTAGACGTGTGCAGAGACGGCTTTGAAAATATGAGCTGAATGGCTCTTATCACAAGAGGAATCTGGCTGGCTGGGGAGCAGTGCTTTGCCACGGGAGCTATGTAGGGCACGCCTGCATGTATGTCAAATAAGGCTGGTCTGTGATGCCGTTCCCCCTCGGAGTTATCTTCACTGCTCCTCGGTCTCGCACTGTTAAGAGGGAAATGCAAATTTCCCGATGTCTTCTGGAGGGCTGTGGAGGGAAGAAAGTGAGGAAGGGAATCAAAGGGAATATATTAATGGTGACAGCAAGTATACTAAGTGAGAGATGGAAGCAGAAACTGAAGATGTGATTAATGAGGGCATGTGAGGGAAAGCAGCCCACCACGCACACTAAACCCACAGCAGGGGGGAGGGTGGGGGGAGACACTGAGGAAAAAGGACAAAAGAGAGCTTGTCTGCTGATTTTTCTGATACTGCAACCCTGCCTTTCCAAGAAAGCAGCATCCATCTGATGGCATAGTCAGAAGCCCTCTGATGCTTTTTATTCCTCTTGGTATGTTCCCCATCTAGAGCAGAGGTTCTCTCTCTGTTTCTCAAACCTCTGCTACCCTCCTGCTCTCCAATGCTGACACTAAGAAGAGCAAAGCTTGGTGCCATTTTGACACTGCAGAATGAATTGCTTATAGCTGCAATGACTTCTTTCAGTTTTCAGTTTTTTGTTATTGTATCTTTCAATATTTTCAGAATGAAATGCCTTTGATTTTCAAAAAAAAAAAAAAAAAAAAAAAAACTTCTAAGTAAAAAAATT
>VXBB01004884.1:1166096-1201166 GCA_013399915.1 Illadopsis cleaveri | reverse complement strand
AAAAAAAAAAAAAAAGAACTTCTAAGTAAAATAATTGTCTTCCCAGAATGTTTCTTTCCCAGGGATTTCAAAACCACCGCGTTTCATTGTAACTCATCTTGAAGCCAAGCCAGATTTTGAGTTATTTTAAGCTTTTGCCAAATAATATTTTCATCTTTTTGCCAGGTCTGGCTTCGACTTGTGGCAAGACAGCAGCAGGACAGCCCTTGTATTATACATTCATCCTTATCATTCTTACACAAGAATGGTAAGCACAAGCATGTATCCTCATCTTGACCTGTATCTTCATTTCACTGATGGTTTAGTTTATTTTTGTTGCACTATTATCCCAGCCCTGCTTTTTCTCTTTTCCTAGAGGCACAAAAAGCACACAGAAGCAGCACAATATCACAATTCTGCAATTCTTATGGTAGGTACTTTTGGAAATGCTCGATCCCGCTGCTCTGCAATTATTATCACACTAATGCAAAATTTCCAGACCTCTTGATTTATATGTTTATGCAATATATATATATAAAAGCACACACATAACCTAAATCATTCTTTGTATTTAACTACTATTGGCGTTCTTTCATCTATGATTAAGATGATCTTTCATGATCAATACAGTCCCTAGCGATCATTTTACACACACTATCTTATTAGCGTCTCTCCTCAAAGGTCATGCCTTTGTATTCTCCACTCCATCGCATTTAGGTCTCCTTCTGAAATTGTAAGATGTCCAACCAAGACTGCCAAAATTATCTTCATAAGAATTATTATCATGATAAAGATGCAAAACTAGATGTATAGCATATAGCACTTTTTTATGTATTAGAAATATTGCTTTAAATTTTGTGTTCTTTAGAGAAATTTTGATCTTTGAATATCCTGAATGTGCTGCAAAGGAGGACTCAAATATTTGGGAATCGGGACAAAAGCAATGCCTGGATGTAGGGACTTTCCAAAACATAAATGGAAGTTCTAGAGGATGCATTTAATGTACCATATTCAGGGATGTTTTAGTTACTGCTGAGTGGTGCTTGCACAGTGTCAAGGTCTTTTCTGCTCCTTGTACCACCCCACCAGTGAGGGGTTGGGGTGCACAAGTAGCTGAGAGGGGACACAGACAATACAGCTGACCCAAGGGATGTTCCATCCCATATGTATTATTCCAATATATAAAGCTGGGGGAAGAAGGAGGAAGGGGGGATGTTTGGAGTGATTACTTTTGTCTTCCCAAGTCACCACTGGATGTGATGGGGCCCTGCCTTCCAGGGGATGACTGAACACCTGCCTACCCATGGGAAGTGGTGACTGAATGCCTTGTTTTGCTTTGCTTGTGCACACAGCTTTTGCTTTACCTATTTAATTGTCTTTATGTCAACCCATGAGTTTGCAGTTCTTTCCCCCATCCCACCAGTGGGACAGTGAGCAAGTGGCTGTCTGGTGCTCAGTTGTCATCTGGGGCTAAATCACAGCAGTGCTGAGTGGTTTAACTAAGTCAGTGTCTAATACATAAATCCTCTTTAAATTTTATTTCAAAAATTTTTAGTGACACTTTGCTTTCAGATCAGGTAGCCTATGTCAGTGAAAGCTCTTCCCCCCCTCCCCTCTAATAAGAAAAGTAATTTCTAAGATTGTGTTTGACAGCACTTCTGACAAAAAAAGAAGACGGGTCACTAGAAACAAGTTAGTATTTCAACAGAGAAACAATACAATCATTTTATCAGGAGACTGAAAAATAAAAAGGCATGTTGGGAAGGAAGAATAACTCCTTAGATAACAGATTTTTGAAGAGCAGTTGTTCATTTGAAATATTACAGATTTAAATGAGCACACTTCTCTTAGTGTGATAAGAAATGAGTTTGTCCTTTGTAACATTTTTAACACATACAGAATGACAATATTAGATTATTTTTTAAAGGCTCAAAAAGAAAAAAGAACTATATAATTCTTATCCACTTGTCCGATCCCAGAAAGTTCATATTTCACATAAAGCTAAAATTAAACTAACCTGAGACTTCTAGGAGGATGAAGTCTGTTTTCATAAGGACCCTCCTGCATTACAGGAAAATCCACGCTTTTGAAAAAGCCAGAATCTAAAGACAAACCACCCTCTAGTTCTAGCCACCTTATCCTGCTGGGGACACATGGTACCTACACACACTTTCTTCTCTGTAAACACATAACTGGATTAGAAGGACCATGAGGGTGATGATTTTATTTGCCTCTTGCCCATAGCAGAATGCCTTGCTGCCTTATTTTTAATAAAGTTTATAAAATGAAAAGCATTTATACAAATAAGTTTGCAGGCAGTGCATAGAAATCTTTTAAAATTAAATATTGAGATGCTAGGAAATATGGTTGCTAACTGTAACATTAAAAAGTTAATAATTTTTTAATCCTCTTTTAATGGAAAAATACATGAATTTGAATAGAAATATCTTCCTACCTAAGGAATTGTCCCCTTTCAAATTAGCAATTATAAATCTGTCTATCAATTCCACAAGTAAGTATCAAATGAGAAAGAAGTCTCGTTATTCCAAATTTCATTTGTGCATTTCTAATTTCAGAAATCCCTTTGTGTGAAATTCCCCAAAACCAGCATCAACATGCTTTTCTTTTTTACACAGTATAAACCTATGCTCACAGAAACAGCAGTTTTGTAATTCAGTGATGATGCATGTCAAGAACTGCAGCTGTTTTGCAGGGTATTACTAAAAGAAACTATTCCCAGTCACTTTCTACTTATTTTACTGTGTTTTACCTTGATCAGAAGTTAATGGCTTCCACTGTGCACCCAGGGGAGGATAAATCCTCTTCAAAACAAATAACACTCATTTTAATTCTTCTGTTGTAACAACGTATTTATGGATCTAGTTCATTCCTTCCACTTTGGGAAATGTATATTGCAGAACACAGCAGCTCCTGCGCATTGGGTATCAGCAAGTTCCAGCTGCAGAGCTTGGGAAGGTGGAAACGCCAAATTCAAAGGAGGTCAGTCCTAAAAACTGCAGTGATACAGTCCAGGCTGAGCAAAGCACATGCTTAACTATGAGCAACTTCAGAATCACATGGCAGATAAGAGAGCAACCTCTGTACTTAAATTTTACTGCCCATTGAAGTGATTTTTTTTGACAAAGTCCAGAGTGTCTCCGCTTTGCAGGACTGAGCATCCCACATGACCTGTTCAGGTCTGAATCCAAGCCCACTCAGTGTCTGAGTGTTCATGGACACTGTTATCTGCATCAGCCCTTGAACTGGGCCCTGCCATGGCAGCAATTTTTTGGCTTTACTGAAAAATTTGTAGCTCAAATTTGAACAATTATGGAGATTTCAACAGACTTTTATTATTCCCATCATTTAACTAAAATGTCGTCCTTAAGTTTCCACAATGTTGCTTGTCAACTTGTTTCTTCCCCATTATGTAGGTCCTCATGAATGCACAGCCTCTCATACCTCTTCATCATTTTCCTCTTCTGGGTGACTGATATAAGACAACAGGTCATTTACACCACCATTATAAAATTTTTATTAATTTGTTTATCCCACTCATTTTTCAGTGGTCCTGCTTTTCCCTGGTTCTTCTTTTATGCCTGCTCCATTAAATAGGTGTTTATTATCACCCTTAGCTTTAGCAATAGCTCATTGCCTTTCTCCAACTTGTCTTGTTCACTGCTGGTTATTTTCTGCTGTGTTCTTGTTTTCCCTCCCATTTCAGGACTTTCTCTTCCTTGCAGCTCTCTGTGAAGCACTAGCACATATATGTTTTTAGACACCCATCTGTGGTATGGTGGTTTTTTCCCTTTCTTTGGTGGCTCTGAAAGTATGGAGAAAAGATGAGGTGTGCCCTGGACACATTCCTCTGCAGTCCTCCCTTACCCTTCCACCTGTCTCCCTTTGGAGAGATCCAGAGCATTCTAGCTTCAGGACTAAGTTGTTTCTACTATTGACAAAATATGAACTCAATTCATTATTTCTGCTGAAAATGAGTTCATATTATAAATCAAGCACTGCAAAGATGAGATTTCAGAAGAGGTGCATTTCTGCTGGAAGGAGGAAAGAAGAAATTCCTGTCAGTGTCCTGTTACTACTTTTGGCACATCATGTTTGGTGGCATATTCCATGCTGCTGCACAAGTTTCTTCTACAAAACACCTGCTTCTCATTCAAGTTAAATTGTGAAACTGCCATTATTTTCAACATGACAGGAAGACCTCATGAGATCTGCTGCTGGCAGAGTCACCACTGTGCTCTTCCTGAAGCTCTGCCACCACACCATCAAACAGGTACAAGGTTCTGTCTTCCTGCACCCTGTAATTTCACACACTTCTCTTGTAAGTGCATGTTTGAATTTTTGCCTTCCAATATGTTTTAACTGAGCACCAGTGACAGGTGCTGCATAATACACACAGTGCAGAACTGTGCCAAAGCTTCCCAGCAGATTGGTCCTTTCAGTGCTGCTAATTCTTTGCTGTTAACCTGAGTGATCAGACTGAAATCTGGAAAAGGAGCCCAGCCTACATCACTCAAAAGAAATCTCCATTGCCCTCCCCTGATCTCCTACATCTGAAAGATTTCCAGCCAAGGTGCTGCCATCTGTGCTCACAAGAGGGAGGAGATTCTGTAGCTTACCATCTTTTGTATTCTTCTATGTAATCTCTATTTATGTGACCAAAACACTTGGATTAGAAGAAATACACAAAATATTCCCCAAAGAAATGGCATAAGCAATTCGATTGCTTATTTCCCAGGAGCTCTCATCATGTTAAAACCTCTCAATCTCTAAAATTAGTAGCTGGGGAAGAACAGATCATAAAAGAGCAAACTAAGAAAAAACCCTACAACAGAAATGGAAGAAAACCCCACAATCATACAGCTGTATCAGCTGGATTTGTGCTCTGGATCAGCTTCTGCTACTTTAATATGTATTACTGGCAAAGATTTCTTAGTGTTGCATTTATTCAGAGAGTTACTCTCAATCAAATTACTGGCTAAAATCCAAGTAGGTAAATTCTGGTTCCTTTAACTCTTGAATGTACCCATTACAAAGCACTTTCTCTACTTTCTGCTGTATTTCTCTCTGTTAATCAATACCTTTCTATGACAAGATCCTGAAAATACAAAATATGCTGTACCACTAAGTAAGAAGGCACAGCTTGCAGTCCTTGGCTCCAGGCCATGCCATCCCTCCCTACAGATCCAGACAGGCACAGGTGTCCACCTTCACACACGTTGGGTTGTAACCTAAACTGAGGGAAGATTGCAAGAGGCTTTGACAAATGAAATAAAAATGTACCTTGGAGCTTGGGATTAATGATAAATATACAAAGATTGGTTGCCTAAACTGAGGCAAGGATGCTACATGGATTTGTAGATGGCATCTCATGCTAGAAACCCATTACCAGGAAAGTATTGGCAAACACAGATTTACCTGATTACCTGATCTGTGGGTATGTGGATTGTAGAGAACAAGGAGTCACTCAGTTTCTCTCTGTAAATCTGTACACCTGGAAGAAGGCATAGGAAACATGGCAATGATCTCCCAACCATACTCTGTCTCTTCTAAGTGTTTCCCTGCTGATGGCTGGAAACACAGGCTAAAGACACTCAAATATACCTGGACTTTTCTTCACTGCAGCAACATCACATTTGCCTCCACCAGTTCAAGGATGCTGCAATGAAACATGCACAAAATAAAGATTACCCCTCTCCCAAAACTTGAAAACACCATGAAGTTGATGTTTCTGTACTGCTTGTGTTCATCATTTACAGAGTACCATCATCAGCAAAGTAACCTGGAACATGCAGACAGCTCATTAGCACATTAGTTGTCATGGGGAATATAATCCTAGCTCCCATTTCTGGCAAATTAAATTTTATAATTAGTTATACTCTTCAACACATTATGTCCATCAAAATCAGATAATAATTTTGTTTTGCATAGTCTTGTCAGTAGACCTCAACCACATAAACAAAATCTGTGTAGAGAAAAATTTAGAGAAAATATACTCCATAGAACACCAAACAGTTTTAGAGAAACTATCCATATGAAAGATTTTGACCCAGAACTCCCACACTCTGTTTTCTGTTATCAGAAATGTGTCCTGCTCTTTTAATTTTTCTGGAGAGTACCATAAACTAGGACAGGCTGCTCCTTCCTTATAACAGCATCATTTTTTGCTTAATCCTCTCACTCTGAATTTGTTTCCTGCTTCATTCTCTTTCTCTTTGTTTTGTTGGGGTTTTTTTGTTTGGTTGTTTTTTTTTTGTTTGTTTGGTTTTTTTAATGGGAGATTTATTTCCAAATACATTATTTCCTCTCAGACCTATTAACTACTCCCACGTTGCTGCTTGACTTTCTATCTCAGCATGGGTCTTAATCTGCCCTAAGATACCATATCTTGCCAGTGTAGAAAGGTGGCTAATAAGCTATAACAACCTAGATATTTTAAGAGTTATGGATTGCTTCTGAACAGATGTGACAAGATAATTTTTAATCACTGTAGCATTCTTGACATCCACTGGGCTAAATGTCTAAAACCCACCACTTGTATCAGAAATGCATGATTGCAAAAGAAAAAGGGAAATTAAAAAAAGTTTATTTGCCTTTTTCTTTGTCTGCTATCTGACACGCAGCTGTTCTTTTTCATTACTGTGTAGCAGACTGAGCACAGTATTCATTGTTGAGTAAAATAATTGCAGGAGAAAAAGGAGAGATGAAGAGAGAAGAAAGACTTGCTTAATGAAGATAATTTGTTTGAAACTGAGGAATCTGTGATCCTTCCATCCATGCCTATTGTTCACTTGCACTATATTTGCTTCTCCATAGCTGAAAATAATCTTACAAGCTTGTTTAGTTTTGTTTTTTCACCAGAGAAAACTGGAATTTTTATTAATTTTGCATTTATGGTGTGTATTCTTCTGTTCCCCCTCTTAGATGGCATTCGTGTGTTACTTGACTATAAAGAAGCAATATCTGGCACAGGAATGGAATGGAATGGAGTGGGGGCAGGGCAGGGAATTGACTTTTTCAGTCCCTGACCATGCAACCACATCTGGAATTGTGGGATGTCTTCAATAAATCCCATCTTCTTATCCTGCATATGAAATATAGCTCAACTAATGACCATATGGAGCAGACTAAAGCAAGCAGTCTAATTTACTAAAGGCAGGGGGGAAAAAAGGAAATTTCTTGTTTAATTAACAAGGGCAGAAATACAGCAACAGACAGTATAACAGGAGGACCATATTTAAGGCACCTCCAATCAAATGTTTTAATGGCATATAAGACCCAAGGGAGCTCTAAAAATGCCTGGCACTGCTAACGTACTCAAAACATGGTTTTGCTTTTAAAAGCATTTTGGGTAACAGTTTTGAAAACGATCAGTTATTAGGAGTATCTTGATTTTTCTGTCTGTCTCCTACAAAGGGGATGATGTTTATGACTCTGTACAGTAATTACATAATTATGGCAAGGCAGAGCAAGATACACTCTCAAAAAATCAAGGCACCCTGGCCTTGACTGGAGGAAGATACCGCATAAGCCGAAGGACAAGGCAAATCCAGTATCTGCTTGTTCCCGAGTGATACTCAAGAAACATCATCTCACCTGGGACAGCAGTCTCTCATCATCTCAGCAGCTGTAAAAGCAACTTTCAAACATCATCCTTGGCCTGCGTGGGCCGTGCTCCATCATGTACTGTGCATCCTTGCTTTTGATTCCCTATCCAACCCAGGCAATTCCTTTGATTACTACTGCAGCCCTTAGAAGCCTTTTGTTTTCTCATATATTCAAATTAGTCCTGTGGGTGACTACTGCATGAAAGGCTATGGAGTGTGTTTTTCCTGTTAAAGCAATAGTTTTTAACTGATTCTTTTTCCACAGCTGCTGTGAACCTTGTGAAGTATGCTGTACAAACACATAGGAAAAGGCATTTCTTTTTCAGGGAAAGCTTTCTGTCTGAGAATCAAAGCAGGAGAAAAGTGATTTGTATAAACCTAGAGAGACAGTGAATATAATTTAAAGAATTTAAGAAATTTTATATTTGAAGGGATTTTGCTGCTTTTTTTCTTTATCAAGATAATGTAACAATGGGAAATTAGTGAAACCTGAAACACTTCAGATTTTTTATTTTGTTTTTACCTATGAATCTTTCAAAATGCAGGATACAACACACTGTATTTTTTTGTATTCCTGACAGCCTTCCCTCAGCCTCACTGCAATCCTAGCTTTGAAACCATTTTCTGTGTTGTCACATATATGACACTGGATGGCTTGGATTACGTACAGCAAAATGTAATTAAAGACACATATTGCATGGGAGAGGTAGAGTCACCAAGGAAAAGAAGATTTGCCAACCCTGAAATGAGGATTAAGGAAGAAGGAGGTTTGCAGAGACTTGAATACATTAATTTTCCTAACAGCTTACATAGCAATTCAGTGACTTTTATTGTGCAGAGTGTAGTTAGCACCTTCCCTGACCTGAAATCAAGAAGAAAGGGTGTACCTGTGTGGAGTCAGATGAAAGAATATGTTATTGCAGAGTCAAAGAACAAATATCCTAGTCTTGAAAAGAAAAGCTGATAGATTGTAGCCAAGGATTAAAGTGGCTATGTCCCCAAGGATAAAACTGTTCCATCTATCCCTTGGGACTCTAGTTAAGTGACAATTATATGGTCAATGAGATTATTTTCCCAAATCGCATTGTTTCGCAGTGCTTGTTGGACTTTTCTTGCCTTGGACTCACGATGAACTAGATCAGGAAATAAGATAGATATACCACTCCAGTGTTATCTCTGATTTATCTGTCCAGTCTCAACTCTGAAACCAGCCTCAGTGGTTGCGCAAAGAACCAAAACTTTCTATGTGAACATCTGTAACAGAAGAAAATTATGATTTAGGAGCTATGGTGGAATAGGAAGGTATGTTCTCTGTTATTCTCCATTGTATGTGTCTGTCCATGAATTTGCATATTTTATATATCTTTTGAACTTCTGTGTTTGTGTTATACTATAGGCTTTGCCAGTAGGATCATGAAATACATGCAAAGACACAGAGGGAAAAATCACATCGCTACAATGTGATGATTTAAATTATTTTAATGATTAATTATTTAAATATCTGTTGCTTTACTTGCAGTTATATTAGACCTGTGAACAAACAAAAGCAGAGATGACACGCTGATCAGAAGATTGTGTGGCAGTACAAACATTTAGCCCAGCCCAGAAGCTACTGAGCAGAAGACATATTACGGAGCAGTGAGTATACAGAACAAGGCACAGACCACTATAAAATTTTGATATCTGCAATGGGGAGCATGATATTTCCCTCTGAGGACACAAAGACATTGCTCTTATCAAATAAATGCATAATCTGCCACTGCTGCAGCACAAAAAGAACTCCAAAAGACAGCTGAGCTGTAGTGGAACTTCAGGAACTTGAAACACTGATGTGGTTCACTGGAATCAACTTCATTTAGTTTTAATACTAAAGGATTATTTCTTTGCAGCCTTATTTCTTGCAGGTCTGCTTCCAGCTCTGGCAGGAGGCTCTGCATACCCTGGCTATCAGCCTGGAGGGCTGATTCTTTCTGAAGCCTTTCTCGTGCTGCCTTCTCAAGAGCTGCCCAGTCCTTTCCCCAGCTGCTTTTGATCAGTGGGGAATAGCTGTCCCAGTGGGGTGGGTACAGAATTTCCTGCAAGTCACACAGAACTGTCCACAGTGGTTGTTCTTGTGTTAAACACAAGCAATTTTGTGTTGCATTGGTCAAGTGTTTCAATCAATGTGCTCTCTACATGCTGAAAATCCTTGCCTTGATTTCATAGGAACCTGTGTGATATAACACTGCTCCTCCTTGATATGTTGAAATCTGTAGAGCCTAAGGAATGGAAAAGAAATAAGTGCAGCCAGACTGAAGTTCAATGAAACTTGCATTTTGTTCTGTCAATTGTGTATGCATAAGTAATTGTCTTTTGAATAGTGATTAAGGGTTTTTCAAATTCAGTGATTATTATGAGTGCTGAGCTTCCTTTCAACACACTGTTTGTAGGGGAAGTGAAAGCAATTCCTTCCAAACTTTGCACCCTGCTGTGCAGCCTACACTGGCTCATTTAATCTGATTCTACTAACACAGGTCAGTGGGAGAGAGTAGATGATTTCTCATTTTCTTTTTTTTTTCTTTCTTTTTTTTTTTTTTTCTGCCTGAAGTTTGCTGTACTGCTGGTGAGACAGTAATGTGAGAATCTCCGGAAGGAAAAGCAAGTGGTTTAGCCAGAATTTCTGGTGTGGCCTGTGAGATATCTCCTCCTCAGCTTTGGCCCTCTCCCAAGAAACTGCACAGCACCTGAAGTTTGGTCATGCTGCTGGTGCATCCTCTGGGGTGCTGCAAGCCCTGGGGAGTTTGGTGGTGCTCCCCAGACCTCGTACACTAACACTGGGCTCTTTTGCAGCAAGGGCTGAGGCTGCTCTGCTCTACCACTCACAACCCAGCCTTACAGAGCAAAAAGTTCCTGTCTAGAACCAAGAAACTAGGATCCTCTTGCTTTTGCCTGTCTAATAGGAGAGCTACCCAGGGTAGCCTTGCATGCAACAAACCTCTCCAACACCTTTCTTTTCCCCATTGCCAGTTAAACCTGGCACACAGTCCTGTGGTCAAGCAGTTCAGAATGGGTAGCTTTAACCTATGGCACAGGTTTAAAGAGCATAAGTATGAACCACACTGGAAAATGCAATGTGTCTCTGTTGAACTGAACAGCCTGGGTGTCTTGATAGTACGGGAGATCATTATGCCTGGCTTATCAGAATAATTACACTATCAATGACCTTGACTAAGAAGGTCAGATCCTTTCTGCTTATCTCCCAATTTAGTGTTATCTTTTTCATGCGCCTTATGCTGGCACTTAAGTAATCCATGCAATGCAATTAACTGGGAATGGCCATGAGTTTTACACTCAGAAGTAGGGAAAAAAGGTAGGATTTCTCTAGCACACTCTTGACTATTCACTAATTAGCTCCTGTTGTATCAACATCAGATATGGGTCCCCGGAAATACTGGAAACTGACCACTCAACATTAATTCCCACACAGCCAATGCTGTCTGCAAAAGTTTCTGTCTGTTCTCATAATGATTTATCTTATAAAGTGCTATTCATCTCAGGTGTTACAGAAAGTATGAGGGGATCCTTACATTATTGTTGTTGTTGTTTTTTTTAACCGTCTACTATTAACTGTCGATTCACAATTCATATTCTAGAATGAGAATGCTGAGAACATACTGTTTCAAAGAGTTGACTGATCATGAAGTACTTATTGTTTTTTAGAGAACTGTGTGGAAATGCTGGACTTTAATCATACCAAGTGCTATGTAATACTGTGTGCTCTGAAACATCATGTACTACATTGAGCAAACCAGATCCCCACGATGAAGGTGTCTGTGTTTCAGTTCCTTTCTGTATAACAGAGATACTGTCATCCCCTGAACTCACAAAAAATGCAATGAAAATAAATTAATTTTTTCAATGCATCCAGGTATTAGCATAATGAGATTCTAGTCCTCACCCCCCAACCTGCTGTAATATCTGATTCCCTTTTACATATTCCTACTTTGATCTTAGAATTCACCCCTTTAAAAAAGGTGCTTGTTCAAAAGTCCTTACAAAAATTAAGAATAAAACTGTTGTCCAATACAGAACAATTCTTGTATGCAAAAATAAAGATTTCCACTTTCACTTTAGTTAACCATCATTTGTGGATGAAATGAACATGTTACATCCCTTTAAAATGGTCTGAAAACTTCCATGTTCTCTAAAAAATTTTTCCTTTTTTATTTTACAGCAAATTGTGTTAAATTCAGCTTCAGGGAAAAAAACCCCACACCTGAAATATGCTAAAAATGGTCTCAGCTGAGTAGGACACCCTACCTGGTAATAAAAATAAAGCCCTTGTGAATCAGTTCAGCTGGGAGATTTAAACAGGGTCCTGCTTCAGGTGAGAAGAAGCCTCTGGGGCTCGCTTTTGGGCATAGAAGAGTTTTTATTTTACCATTTCAGGACTGCTGTGGCCTGACCAAAGGAGGACAAAAAAAGGCTTGTTATTTTCCTCTTTCTCTTTGTCTGCAGATGCAGTTGTACTATTTTTTCCATTTAATCTGTGGAGAAAAGGTCTGGCTAAGTAGAATAGCTCTGGCATTTATTGTCCTGTGCTCGTTAAGTCCTGTAACAAACCTCAGGTGGAATGAAACAGAATGATCAGTCTTGGGAGAAATGTGTCACCTTTTTTCAACTTGAGATGCTTGGAAAAAGTCAGGAGATCAGTTTTGTTTCAGCTTTTAATGAGATTATTTTAAAGATTTTTTTCTGTTGTTTTTAATGAAAATTGAGTTTTAATTTCATTTCTTTAAGGGCTCTTAATGTTTTGATCACTGACCTTACCAGAAACACATGGCTACATCATGAGTTTTTAATTAACAATATATACCAGCTGAAAGCAATCTTCCTTTTCTTCATTGCCTCATATCCTGTGTAGGAGAGGTGCCTTCTGTGAGTTGTGTGGTGGGTAGTCAGAGCAAGTACTTCTGCTCATAGGTGTTTGTGCCCTCTGCAAGTGAGGTCTAAGGAGGAGATGTGAGAGAACTGGGAAGAGGCCCCTTATGACTGCTTTCAGCATCCAGAAACTACAACTCCAAGCAGCCAAGTGCTTTGTCTCCCTGCTCTCAAAGGCTAAAGAAGCAGTGCAAAGGTAAGTCGAGAGTGATGAATAGAAAGTACCTTTTTCAGCTGAGCAGAAAGGGAATAAGGGAGAGATGCTGAGTTTCCCTGTTTTGCCTGGGCTGGGTTGTAACTGCAGCAAAATGACTACAGCAAATAGTCAGCCTTTCTGGACGACAACTTTGCATTTATTTATTTGTATGAAATTGCTTTCATTTGACGCGTTTGCACAGTTGTCATGCAGGCTTGTGCTTATTTTCTGACTAGTCATTAAATTGGTAGGCTGGGGGGATGTGAAATTTCACGCTATATTCTCAACTTGATCCATAACATTCTGGTTATCATAACATCTAATTAGGAAAATGCAAAATAAAAATGCATTCTTATCTAGGAGGACTGAAACAAGAATACAAAAGCAAACTAGAAAAGAACCAGTGGGAAGTGTTGTCCCTTAACATTCTAGCTCCACAAACCGCTTTTGAAATACAAGAGATAAATCTAGGTATTGGAAAGTCAGCTTAGAGAACAGCTATGCATTAAGAGATGTCTAAGCTCCTTTCTCTGCAGAAGCAATTAGAAGCCTTTCCCATGAAGTTAATACTATTAATATAGCTATAGTAGATTTCAAAGTCTAGATCTAGAAGAAGAAGTGCTTTGTGTCTATGCAACCACTTGTTGATCAAACAAATATTCCCAAGACAAAATAGTGGGAATTCATGTGTTTTGGATCACAAGTATTTTAACTGTTCTCATACGCTACAATGCAAAGGAATGAGAGGATGGCTATCCTTTGATTCAGTTGTGTACCTATACAAACTACATTGGCTTTGCAGAATGTATATATGTGTGAATTCTCGTATTTATTTGTATGCATCCATAGACACGATATTCAAGCAAGGGTCTTTGCCCCGGGGTCTCCTTACATAACTTGTCACTCCTTCCAGCAGAAGAGCTCTCCCAGCATTCAAGGATTTGATGGATTCCTTTTCTTTTCCATGCTTCATTTGTTCTCCTTCCCCAGGGTGTATGCAGTGGGTGATGAAGTCTAAAATGAAGGATGTGCATGGTTTTCTGATCATGCTTGTGCAGAAAACTGACAATGAGAGAATGCTTGCTAGCTCTCTCTAAAACTTCCTCATTACTGTCCTGTATTTCAGATGAGCAACGCTACCACCTATTAAGCTTTGTTTTAAAGACAGATTATTTTAGGTAAAGAAGCATCCTATTCCTCAAAATTAGGTGAATGAAGTATCTATATTGCACCTAGGGTAAAAAGGGGTGTTTTCTACTGAGATATGTGTATCGTGTGACAGTGATGTAAATTCTTATTTAGCGGATTCCATTTCTAGTAATGAAAGGGTCACTATTATCTATTATGCTTTTTTAGGAAGTTATTGCTCTCTTCCAAGATTATTTCTGCAGTGATATTGTGAAATGTAACTTACTGCCAAAGCAAAAACTGAACTTACAGAACACATGAAAACAGGTCCTCTGTATTAGTGTTTACTGGAAGGTGCCACCTTTTTTCTGTCCAAGGACAGGTGAGGTCCAAGAAGTCAGTAAATAAAGTGTGACAGTGCATGTCCTTCCCATATTCTGCCAAGGAGTCCTCAGATCTCAGAATTACTGTATTGCTGGTGTTGCTCAAAGACAAGGTTGTCCTAGACCCGACCAGGCAGGGAAGGATTTTTTTTTTCTTGTGGTTTAAATTTTAGCTTATGACCTGCTGCAGAAAATATTAACTCCTCTAAAAAATCTGGGCAATTTACTGCGTATGATGTCATCCACTTTTACCTATTGTGCTACAGTCTACTTTCCACAGAAGAGTTTATTCAGCCTAACAGATTGATAATCGACAATTAAATATATTCATGTGAGTATAATTATTTGGTCTTACTATTTTAAGGTGACTTTCATGAGATGACAGCTTCATTAGAAAGAAAAGATAGAGTTAAAAAAAGGACCAGTTGTTCTATTGTCTTCACATGAAGCCTGTGGATCCACAGTCAGAAACAAAAAAATAAACCCCACTGTATCACGAGAGAGGTACCAAGGGAGTGATTACTTCAGCCTTCCTGAAAATTGAGGGCTTGCCACAAGAATCCAAGGGATTACTGATGCCAGTAAATTTGCTTATTAGCCCCCTCAGAGCACAGGGACAGACATTGCCACTGCTGCCAGGTTGCCCTTTTGGAGGCTGGAAGGGAATTTAGGTAGGAGCTAAGCAGCAAACATGAGATTTTCCTACCAGGTGGCTGGGCATTTTGATGATGCTGGCTCTAAAAATCAAACTCTTTGTTTCAGGTGATAAACAGCTCATAAAATTGAGTGTCAAATATCTGTCTGTGGTAGTGATCTGTTAGTAATATGTGAGAAGATATTCTTCTCAGTAGCCACAGGCAAAGAGGAAATAAAGTGTTAGGAAATGCTAGACTTGAATTATGGCTGTGAATGTATTTTGTGTATTCTGTATATTAAGAGCAAGAGTCTTTTGCCAATATTAATGTAATATTTTGACCTGGAGTGAGTGTAAGTGATTCTTGGGAGACCCTCTCTGCAATCTATGAAACTATCAGTGCAATAGGTTAAAGCTTTCCTTTAGACTCTGCCTAGATATTTTGCTGTTGACTTAATAAATCAACATGGAAAGATTTAAGCATTAAAAATAAGACCTTGTTATCAACTAGAGTTAATTGGTACAATTAATGAGCTCGGTGGAGTTCTCTAGGTTTTTACATGGGGAAAATTTTTCCATTTGGTGATGGATCTGTGTTTTCTTGGGGTTTTCTCATTTCCATCTCCTTTCTCCTGCAGAAAACATAGATTGCTTTCCCTCCCTAGCCCCCTGCCTATTGCATATTAAATGCATCTTGTAAAATGAATAACATAAAGGTTGAAGTATTCTGAGTAATCAAGAAAGCTAATTATGAATTTTAGTATTTACTTTTAAGAGCAATTAGTCATTAGAACAAAAATGCCTGGAGAAAAAAAAAATGGATTTTCCTTCATTTGACATCTTTAGATCTGGATATATGTTTTACTGTTCAAGCAAAAGCTAATTTTAATGCAGACATTTCTAGATTAGATTTTAATCTAGTCTAGTAAAGTAAGTGAGCTCATACAAGGCATTTATAAAAACATCTCTTAGGTAGTGAATTTAGACCTGTCAGTGGTAACATTTTGCTCTTTGATCAATGAAGGTAACCACCAGATTGCACCCTTGGAGAAGGATTAAATGCAGTTTCCTGTTCTAATGAAAATAGTTGTCAGAAATGTGCAATCATCTACTGTGGTCAGTAAAACCTCATAAAAACCAATTATCTGTGCTCAAGATTCAGCAGGAAAAAGTATCATGTGAAATGGCTTTGGCTAACACAGGAAGCTTTCCTGAGCATGGGAACTAAAGGCTTTGTAACCAACTCTGAATTATGTTTTGCAGTTCAGAAAGGATGATTTAACTGTATTGCCTAGTTGAAACATTTTACTGTTCCTGGGGCCTATCTGGGCAATTTTATTTTCTTTTTTTATTACTATGAAATAGTGTTCATCAGTGAGTATCTGATGGCTAAGATGGGGTGATGGGCATTTTAAAGATACTTGGTGTTTGTCCCTGTGGAATGAGATGCAAAATCTCCTTTGTGTTATGTCAGCACTGCTGTGTGTCACATTGTCACTACACTATTTCATGTGCTGTTGACCTCTCTGAGAGCGGGCAGAGGAGATTCAGTGTTGAAATTCCCCTTGTCCTTCGGTCTGTGCCAGTGCTGTGACAGCTTTGTGGAGAGGGAGGATCTGGGGAGTAGATCTTGAGCTATAGGATGTGAAAATGATTTAGCTTTCTTTTGTGTAGACAAAGTGCACAATTTCTCTGCACGTTTCTATCCAGTAATGCAGTCAGGCTCAGGGTGATTATTTTTTGTGCTTCTTTTTTATACTGGATACCATCTGCTACTGAATGAACTGTGTTAAGGAAATTTTTAATTTCTCACATGTTTAGCTGATAGCATCTACAGTTAGAGCTGACATGGTTCTTTATTGACTGGTAGACCAATTTCTGAATGTATCAGGTGAAATAAATCCAAGCCATGTATCCAATTCAAGCTATTCAGTGACAGCTGGAAGAAAGTGCCTACTCCTGTATGACAGGCTGGAGCAGACTTGGGAAGATGCTGAGTGTACTTTGGCAGAAGGGATGTAGCAGGTGCCTAGAGCACTTCTTCCTTTTTGATATGGTTCCCTGCAGCAGAGAATTATCTCAAGCACAACATAGATTCCCACTGATGAAGCAGCTTGCCACTGTAATTCTTACAAACCCAGTTCTTCCCTGTCCCATGCATCTCAGTTGCAGACATAAAGCACCATCCAAAACCAATCCTCCCAGCTTTGGTCTCTAATACAAACATGATTTCTGTAAACCAAACAAAACCTACACTTCTGTAAACATTGCTAATAGGTGTTATCAGAATTCCCTATGTGTGGGTACAGTGATTACAGGAAGAAGCAAGAAATGCTGTAGACTTGCATCTTCTGTGTCCAGCCTCCTCCCACGCAGAGGACTCCCTTGCAGCCTGCCAGCATCTTGTGCTGACAGTTTGTCTGTCAGTGTCTGTCTGCGTCTCTTTCAAGGTGCCCGGTTGCTGGAGATCTGAGGGACAGCCTCTGGCTATGCCAGGGGTCATGCTTGAGGCAGAGCTGTTGTACAGTCTCCAAGCTTGGTCTCTGAGAGAGCCCTGGGGAAGTCTGATGTGATAAAGATGCAGTTTTAATTTTATTTTTTTTAACCTCCTTGGAGAGTGCTCGGAGTCAGCTTGCTCTGGGAAGTCTGTGAATGACTGACATTGCTAAAGAGGAGGTTTCTGTTCAAAATGTGAGGTTTTCTAGGTTCACCATGATGTTCCCAGGCTGCTCTTGGGTAAGTCCAGAGTCAGGCAGCTCAGGATGGCTCACCCTTGCTCTCGTGGCTCAGTACTTTATCCAGCTCTTTGCATCATACAGTTTTTCACTTTGGTTTTCCCTACCAAACTACCTTGCAGTGGTCTTGTAACCAAGGTGGAGTAAGCACATCCAGAATTATCCATTGTTAGTGGGCACAGGGACTTCCAGACCTCTCAAGTCTTCTTTCGTTAGATAAAGTCAAAACTGCTCGGTAGTTTCCAATAAACAAAAATGAACTGGGGAATAAATAAATTAGACTCAATTTCTTATCTTGCAGCTCCTGGTAACAATTTCAAAGTGGTTTTGTACCATTACTTCAACTTGTTCAGTCTGTATGGTAGGATATTTTTAACCCATGAGTGTGTGGGACTACCTGAATTAATAACATGATGATCTCAGCCTTGGCTGATTTTCTTTTATTTCCTACCCAAAAAAAGAGTAAAACCAGAGGAATTTTAACTTTTTACTCCTACTCTAATTCAATCAGGGCAAAATTACCTGTCACAGAAGTATTTTTGAACAGTATCTTTGCCCAACTATAAACAGAGTATCAGTATCCCCCGTCCATGAAAACCACTGCCAATCCCGACCTCTGGACCCTTTTTTTGTGCTTGCAACCACAAATCACCCTGCAGCCATCTGCACCCATCAGCTCATTTTTATAAGTATAAAATGGAATGTAAATGGGTTAAGTGAGCTACAGGCCCATCTTCTTATGTGGTTGAAATAACAATAGAAGCAGTTGACTGCATTTTCTGTGGATACACTTGGTCTCATTTATGTGTGCTCTCTATTGGCAATTGCTGCTCTGCTTTGCTAAAACGATGAAATACGAAAATGCTCTGCCAAGTGTCATCTGATTTGCAATGGATAGTTCATGAACGAAGACAAACTGTGAGTTTTATGAAAAGAAGAATATTGAGTAGAATGAATCCCAAGGATAAACATTCATTTGTTTCGTGAATTTTATATCTAAACCATAAACAGGGCATAACAATTTAAATCTCCCTTCTGAATTAATCTGATATGGCTCTGAAACAGTACTGATAGTTATGATCTTTTTCATTCCCTTCAGTGCCTACATGAGCATTGTCTTTATTGCCCTTTGTGCTGTGCAATTATCTAGTGGCATTAATCCCTGCACTTCTAAAATACTTTACCATGAATTCACATGTCCTGGGATTGGCTTATGTGGTAAATCCATACACAGCTACAAGAAATGTCTGAGTCTGTTTATGTGCCCTTAAGTGCACACAGCTTTTGGCAGTATTTTAATGTGGATATTACTACTGTTGTTTATTCTATTACATTATAATTAGGTTCCACAATTAATTTTAATTATTACTAACCTTACATTAACTTTCTAAATATCTCAGGTATTTGCAATAAATACATATGGCTGGATAGCAATCTGGAAAAAAATTAAGGCCTGAGATTTCAGCAAAATGACTTGAGAGGAACTATGGAAATATCCCCCCTTACATTTAAAAACACAACTAATGTGTGTGTAACATTTTACTATTTAACAGACATGCAGATTAAAAAGAAAATCCTGGCATAAGGTACAGTCTTGCTCATCACGAGCTGGTATCTGCATGATTTTTTTTTAATGTGGACAAAACAGTAAATAGAGGCAACTGCTATTTTAAGATTATTTGAAGTTAGCTGAGCAATCAAGTTTCCACAGGGAAAGGAGTGACAGTTTAGTGCTAAGGAAAATAAGGCTGGTACTTAAACTTTGCTAATGAGGCAATTGTGTCAAGTGTGGAGGCCAACACTAAAGCAGCAGAAAATTATCAAAGAAGATGGAAACAAAACCCAAGGTATTTAGCACAGCTTCTGTACTTGTAAGTCAGAATACAAAGCAGCTCCTACGTTGTTCAGGAATGGGAGGAGATACCAGGGCTTTGTTTTTTCTGCAGTTATTCGTGCTGTTCCAGGCAGGCATAAAGGATGTTTCAGTGGGCTGGGCTGAAGGGGAGTTGATAAGGACAGAAATCGTGCAGGCTATAAAACAACCATCACCTCTTGGGACCTGCAGTAGAAGACAAGGGCAGGTTTGTCTCTGAGAACCCCAAATGGCAGGGAAAACTGAAGGAAGGATGTCATTTCTCTTGCTCCTTCTAAGCACCAGCTGTTACAGTATTGAAGGCACCGAGAATAATCTCAGTTGTTTAAGTTATTCTTGTATAGACTGAGGAAGCCCATGTATAATGTAATCATGCCGATGATTTAAAAAAAAAAAAGAAAAGATGGAACACCATTCTGAGATTCTTCTTGCATCTGCCTGAGCATTCTTCTTTAAAAAAAAAAAAATAATCTGCGGTATCTTTCTTCTTAATTTCCTCACTCTTCTTAATTTGCATGTCAAATAAAACCTCCCAGACTGATTTTGATGACACTGCAAGCGTTTAGTTCTGAAGACAATCAGTGTAAATTGTCACACGTTATCAGATAACCACTGACAAACTACCTAACCATGTGCTTCACAGCCTAATGGGTAATGATTTTTCTCATGAAATTAAGAAAAATCGAGATCACTACAAAACTGTGTCTTTTGTTTGGGAACACATTATGTGCAGCGCTGGAAAATGAGAGTCAGGTCAGGGAATGTGACTGAGCTTCCTTTTCCCTCTGCCTCTAAGGCCTATTTAGCCTTGAGACATTTACCATATGCCACAGATTATTTTAACCATGAGTGCTCCATATCCTTATGGATATGGAGCTACCACTGGGTTTTCACTGCTATTGGACTTTCAAGGTTACTTTTCTGAACCAGTCAAAGAATTATGCTGATATTGCAGACATGTTAATCCTGATCGTAGCATTATTTTTCCTTTTTTTTTTTTTTCCCATGAATAAATTTAAGTATCTGTGAACAGCCATTTGTTGCCTTGCAGTGTGAACTTGAGGCAAAGAGAGCAGCGTGTGTGCATGTATATATTGCCTAGCAGGGGGTATGTTTTCCTTTAAACTATGGGAAATGTAGATATTGCATTTTCATATTAGGCACATTGAGCTTTAGGTCTTAGTTTCCAGTCAGTTATCCTATTTGGTGAGGTGAAGTGATCCTTACTAAAGGAGTTTTTCAGCAATATCATTGCAAATGTCATAGAAACCACCTCCTTATTGTTGGTAATTATTTTTCCCAGTGGAATGACATCCTGGGATGTCTATATGACAAAACAATAGGAAGGTGCAAAATTGGTCTTGTCAACTCTGATAAGACTTGATTGAATGCACAGCAACAAAGAATAACTAAATATATGTGCTTTCTTTTCCTGGGATATTTTTTGTTTGTATCATAAGACATAATTTCACTTTTCTCTATATTGTGGTTAGCAGACAGAGGGAAATATTTCAGATGTGCAATGCTGTTATTAGATGTTACCTATAAACATGGGTTTGCATTAGTTTGATGTGCTGATATAGCATTTGTTAGATTTTTTTTTTTTCCCTCAAGAAATACATGGTCAGAAAGAACTTCTTTTTCATAAGTGGAATTTGTGGGTGTGTGTTGTCTATCACTCAACAAGGAATGAGAAGTTGAAAGGTCATGTACAACTTTTACCTCATTTGAAAGATGAGCTTGAGCTGCTTAAGGTTTGGTAACAAAAAAACTACCAGAGCAAGAGCTTTTTCTCTGGCCTGTTCCCAGGATTTTCTGAAGCGCCTCCTTGTCTTGCTCATCACTTATCTGAGTGTGGGGTCACTTCCCCTTGGCTGGAGGGCTCATGGAGAGCCCATCACATGAGGCAGGAGTGTTCCTCAGCCATCCACCTTTATCACTCAGAGGGCCTTGTGGCCTTTATCCCTCAGCTGCAAAGGCGCCAGGGAACAACTGAAAAATAATGTAAAATGTTTGCCAACACGCTGCTGTCATTGTGTGAATAGAACACTGGGCTTCTTGTTGCACATACACATCTTCTCCCTGTTGATAAGAAATTATTTGGGTGCTAGTAACTTGCTGGCTGACTGGTGTGAGAGCATTGCTTAACAGCTCCTACCCACAGATGTTAGATTTTTGCCTTTTGTTTGGGTGCAAATACACTTGAAATACTGCAGAGAACCACCGTGAAATTTTGTTTTGAGGGCTTGCCTCAGGTGCTGTCTGCAACCTGTGCCTCAGGGTGAAGGAAGAAGTGGGACAGTGAGAAACTGTGCTCTGACACCCTGTATCAGATGGGTGCTTAGAGGAGGGGCAAGCACTGAGAGCCCATCATGGCAAAGCAGCCCTCCAGCCCCTGCCCTGAGCGGGACCCTGCTCTCCTCTTCCCCCAGCACCTGGCTGTGCACTCAGCCTGGCCTCTCCCACGGGGATGGGAGGTGCTCCTGTCAGAGGGATGGTGTTCACTTTCCCAGCAGGTGGACAAACTTGAATGTCTGGTTGTGCCCTGGTTCACGCTGTCTGCTCGCTAAAAGATCAAAGCGTATTTATTTCTGGCACAAGACTTGATACAGATTCCTGTGGCTGTATGCAAGCAGGGCATGGATGGACTCTGTGATCACTGCAATAACCTCAGATCCACCAAGATGTCAACACCCCCCACCATACCTTTTGGGAAAACAGTCTTTCTTTTATCTAGCAGACCAACTTTCTCTATCAATTACTTTGTCATGATCAAAGACATCAACTTCTCTTGAATATTTATTATTTTTTGAGGCTTCATGGATTGAGTAATCTCAGATTTTTCCGGCATCCATGTGAAATAGTTGTGAAACAAGATGACCAACTGACTCATTTAATGTTATGCCATAAAGCATGGCTGGATTCAGCTTTGAGTTTCAGCTGTGTCTGGCTGTAGTTGTAACCGAGTGGTAAATCACTATCCCTTCATCCCTGACCCTTTTGGTGCTGCTTGGGATCTGTGGTTAGAAAAAAAATGGTTTGTCAAAGTTAGAAATTTCCTGTTGCTCGGTCCTAACCTCTTGCAGTTAATTATCTGTGTGTCTACCATTCTAATGTTCAAGTAGTTTTATTTGTTCATTTTTCTTACTTTCCTAAGAATTTTTGCCAGCTTGTGAAGAGGCTGGTTAGTTTTCAGCCTATCCCCCACAGCTCTCTACCACATCACAAGCTCTGTCATGTGTTAGGGTGACTGGCACTGAGTCATACTTTTTTACTGTACCTGTACTGTAGTTTTTCTTCCATAATCAACTTTACTCATATTCTTTACTGCCTTTTCTTTATTCAAGTAATAATTCACATGCTAATGGGATTTTGTTTGAGCCTGTTTCTAGGAGAGTAACTCTTAGTTTAAGTTTGCCTATACTTTCCATTGTAAGGATCAGTTTAGATTTGAGATTTTATTTTTTTTTCCCAATACCTTGACACGGGAAATCAGCAAGCAGTGTGCTTTTTAAAATCCCTTGTGAAAAGCTGAGTAGGATGCCTGTACTATTTGCAGTAGTTTACCAGAGATAAAAGCAATGTTAGCGCTCTCATGCTAAAGCCATTGCTCTCTCCTTTGCCTCATGATTTTATCTGGCAATCCCCCTGACAGGGGGATTTGATATCTTAGAGGGTCCACAGGGTCTGTCATGGTAAAGATGCTGCAGGGCTTGCAGAGAGTAGCCAGGGTGCTCAGCACCACCATGTCAGGATTTCCACCTGTGTCTGAACGCTCACTGTGTATTCAGCATTCAGGCCTCAGTTGAGCATCCAGGCTCCTTTGAAAAAAGGTTAAGGAAGTCAGAGAAAGGGATCCTCTCAAACCAGGAAAACCCATATTGGTTGTTACAGCTAGGAAGTGAATATTAAAAGAAAGAACTGGAGTTTATGTATGTGCTACCCTCCTCTTCCTTTGGGGTCCAAAGTGTGACCCTTTTCTGGGGGTTTATTCTAAGATATGGCATTAGGTACATACATCTTGGAATGGCCCTGCTTCGAGCAGGGTTTGTACCGGGTGTGTTTCTGAGATCATTTCTGACCTAAATAATTCCTGCCTAGCAGGAACTAGGTGGAGGGACATCGAACAACACTGCCCTGTTTCCAGTGGCTTGTGATTAAAGCAGCAGCATGTGAGAGACCCAAGTTCATGTTCCTGTCCTGCCTGTTTCACAAAAACATGAATGCCTCTGTTCTAGTCCTCAAGGGGCTATCCTGACAAACAGGTTAATAGATTCTCTGGAGAGCTCACGTCTCCTTTGGTTTCTTTGTCTGGAGGAGTTTACCTTGAGAAAGAGACAACTGGACGTTGGCTCCATAGGTTACTGCAATTCTCTGCAGATGCAAAAGAGTGGGTCAATAAATGTGGAGTTATTCATGAAGTGGATGCAGGGAAGAACAGAAAATAGCTTTCCAGCTAGTGTGCTTACCTGAATCAGACAGCTGGGTTGAGAGGAGTCTGAATGTGGTCCTCTGGCTCCACTGCACTAGTAGATGTTTTGATATTTGCTATGCCTTCAAAAGCTTTCTTTGGGGAACATCCCTATATATGCTATAAACTGCATATCAATGTCAAAACCACGTTTGCAAACCATGTTAGCAGCCAGCCCAGTACTGAGGGATAGCAGCAATCCCCGAATGAAGCTAAAATATGCCCTCCTTTTTCCTGGCAAATCTCATCCTTGGCATAACCACCATGAGGTCCAAGAGACTTCCTGCCTCTTTTTATTTTGTTTTGGTTTGACTTTTTCCAAGAATGAAAGTCTGACTGCAGTATCAGGAGACTTCCTTCTATAAATACTGCAATTATGGACACAAATGAGTTTTACAACCACTGCTGAACATAATCTTTTCTTTACCTGCTGGGTAAAAGCTAGAATCTGAGTTTCTAGAAATGTATGCTGCAGTAGGTGAGAGCATATCCCCACAATATGGTAAGATTGATCCAAATAATTCAATGTAAAACTCTAAACTTCTAGACACATGCATACATAAAAATCTGTTGATGTAATAGGTTTTCTACTGCAAAGGAAAATGTTTGGTTTGGATTTTTTCCCCCTCTGGTTTGCAGGAGTTAAATATTTCAGTATGCATTAAGAAATACGCTCTTTAATTGTAAATCCATTGACTAGTTTATATGAAATGTAAACCCAGTATTTTCAGGCATTTCATTAGAATAAAAAGAACTCTTCTGCAAGAACAGTTTCAGCCCTCAGCTCAACTCACATGCTTAGCTAGATTAATACAAGTGGAATTGAAATAAGTGAGTCTGGATGAAGTCCAAGTCAAAATAAGTCTGCAGTGAACTCAACAGTGAAGTCAAAGGTAATTTTCCAATTGGTTTTGGTAGATACCAGATATTAGAACTAAGAAAGATGCTGAAAAAAACCTGGTATTTCTGTTAATAGTGCTGTGCTGAGGATATACCTGCTTCAGATTTTGGCTCCTATTTTCTGCACAGGCATGAGAAAGGTGCAGGCAGCAGGCTGGGAGAAAGAGTTACAGCCCTTAAATCCTGGGTTCAATCATTAAGGCAGCATCCTCTTAGTAGGCTAGTTATGGAATTGAAGACTCTACAGACAAACTGGCTGCTCTAGGAATACACTGTTAAATACCTGATCACTCTTCTGATGAAACAACCTAGGTATTTCTACACAGTGGCATTATTTCCCTCGCTGTGAAGAGAACCTGTGAGGTCCTTTTAGATAATTGGGTTGCTGGGCTTTTTCACACTAATTAAACAGAAAATGTTTTGAAGTGAAGTCAGTCACTCTCCCTGGCACATTGCCATATGGAATGGTGCAGGGGGAGATGCACTCACAGCTCTCTTCACTGGCTACAGCGTACAGAAATTGGTAGGAAAAAGACTCAGTGGAAAATGGCCTGTTCTATGGAGATATAATAGCAACATTAGTCCAACAAAATTCAACAGTGTGATTTTTATGGGCAGCTGTAATTATTTTCCACTAAAGGAGGTGCGGGAGGAGTACAAAGCTGACGATTCCCATTGCTAGCAGCCTGCCTAGCAGAACGCCTGCCTCCTCCTCGCTGCCTCTCACAGACACACATCAAACAATTGCATTAGCACTTCTGCTGCCTTTCTTCTCCCACCCTCTTTTTTCACACTATTTAAGAGCTAAAGCAGAGTGGTGTTGATAGTTGAGCCTAACAGTGAGTTGTGTTTGAACACAGCTTATCCTATCAATGATAATTCAGAAATTTCTGCACGTGCTTTGAAGGCAACTTTAAGTAATTTTTAGCACATAGTAAACCATTTGTTTAGTGCTTCCGAAACCATGTCTTTGTGGAAAAGCTTTCTCTGGGAAGTTAGAATGGGATGAAATTCTGCCTCTAATCACAGAGATGGGCTCTATGTGTCTGTGGATTTAGAATATGTAGAGTTCTTAAAGACATTTTTATATAATTTTTGCCTTTTCTAAAATTAAAATGCCAGCATTACAGATGAACAAATTTTAATACTTCATCTTTATTGCCACATTTACTGCTGTAGGAGCAATTTTAAGGAATGCCAGTTCAGTAACTCTAGGTGCTTTCTGCAGGCAACATTTTTTTTTTTCTTTGACATGTTTTCAACAGTTTTTGGATCAGGCCCCAAATATGTGTAATTAGCTTTTTATAAAAGCTGTTAGAGTGTAATCGTCCTCCCATCTGGATTTTATGTTCTGGCTATTAATGCTACAGATGCTTTAAAATATACAGCTCCAAGCCCTGCTCTGATCCAATTAGCTAAGGCCTAAATTCCATTTTATTTTCAAAGAGGCATGGAGAAATTCTTGAGATTTTAAAAATGTACTCACCTTACATAGGGGATGTGTTTAGTACTGTGGTTATAGATAATTCACCTAGTGTTATGACTCCAGTCCTGCTCCTACTAAAATTACTGGGACCTTTGCCATCAAGTTCAGCGTATACAAGTTTGTGCTCTTCAGTTATGTATGAGCATAATACATGCACATTCGCTTATCAGCTTCCCCAGAAAGTTTTCTCTTTGAGTCAGCGTATCTTCTACAAAGGTTCAAGTGTTGTGGTCTTACATAATCAGATGATGATCATAACTTCTAAATAACATATGCGGGCATAATTTGGTATTTTGAGCGGTCCCACTTTTGCAAGAGGAAATACAGACTCAAATGAAAGTGTAGTCTTGAAAAGAACATTCATTTCCGATGGAATATTTCTGGAAGTCTGTGGGAGTTAGTATCCAATTTCTGGTATTTTAATAGGATTTAGGTCCCTAGCTCCTATATCCTCTCCAGAATCTCTGACTTACTTATTGCCCAAGATTTGCAATGAAGACCAGAATCCTGCTGGGCTAAACCACAGACCCAGTTACAATTTCTGGCTGAAAGAATCCTCTATATATTACTTCAAATGTAGGACTCGGTCAAAGCACAGAAACCACAGGTTTGTGTAAAAATGTCCTATACCTATATTATAGAAAAAAATATTTTGTCCTTCTATAGTGTGTTTTTTTTTAAATAATCATTTAATCAATAGAATTATCTAATACCATTATTTTTTTCAAATATTAATTCAATATCTTTGAATTAACTGAAGAACATATGATTCCTCAGGTTTCATGGCAGGTATACAAATGTTTATTGAAGAGAGAAGCATTTAGGGACATAAATCCATGCTGCTTGTTGAGGCATAACTTACTGTTGCCCTTGGGAGGGAAAAACACACTGCACTTCTGTGTGTGTGTGTTAATGAGCAGATATTTAATATACTGGCACGTTTTACTTGCTGCAACACTCAGGTTTTCATTTTCCATTTTTATTTAATGTCAGCTCCAAGGGCAGTAAGACGTCTGTGGTCTAGGTACAGCTGTGTTAAAGTAATCTGAAAAACTGAATACTAAATAGAGCTAGTAAGAAATATGTGTTTATTTCATAACTATTCTCTACATGTATCTCAGAAGAATCCTATTTATTGTCTGTATATGGTTCAAAGATTATCACGATAAATATAGAAGTGTACTCTGGGAAGAGTAAATAGGGTCATGAAAATCAGAAAATGTTGTGATGTCATTAGTGAAATAATCATTGTTGTCACTATATATTAGTGAAATAAGTTTTGTGTTTTAAACAGTTTTTCTGAATTATTTGCGTGTGAAGGGTATCTATTTGGTGATGTTTGGGCACTACTGAACTCCATCAATTTCTGATGCCTTTTTACATGCATCCTCTATGCTTCTGCATTTGCTAAAGCTTTTGGAATCCACACTACTGAAAATGTGTCTGTTTAATGGCAATTATCACATTTATGTAAGAAATTACCCAGGGTCATGTTAACAGACCTTTCTGGTGTCATCCTTCAGGTCATTTAAACTGATCACCAACTGAATAGAAACTTCCACAGGAGAAGTGCCGTAGGGAGCTGGTGCCTTTTGCTGAACCAGACTTGTCCTGTTAACATAGATCCTCTTTTCCAGATGCATGTTCCCTAGGAAGGGATATGTGCTTTAGGGACCTGAGCCAAAATACAAGCCTGTTGAAATATTCAGTGCATGAGGCAACACTCAGCATTTCTATATTTGGGGAACCGTGCTGGTTTTTTTCTCATACTGACTATGGTAGAGCCATACATCACGGGTGCTTGGGATGTTCATAAAAATAATACTGTGTAATAATAGAGTATGCAATAGAGTAATAAATATCCTTTAGGATGTAAGACAAAGCCTAATAAATTCATTAAGCAGACTAGATTTCCAGCCCCTAGCAGCAGACCTTGCACTTAAATCAAAATCACATGCATTTGTCTGTCTTTGATAGAGACTTGGAAACAGATTTTAAAATGAGATGTCTGAATAAAGAAACTGCCCTTGCTTTCATAAATACTAAGTATGAAGCTAGGCATAATAGACATGAATGTGGAAATGGAGACATCTTAGCATGTCTTTGTGTCTCAGTTTGATTGCACTTTGTGAGGCCTGGTGGCTCGATGCCTTCTCTCCTTGAGCCTTGTGATCACACCGGCCAGTGCAGTGGCTGATGAAGCAAACCCATCCCTGCTGTAATAAAAACCTGAAGTGAAATGCAAGGCACTAACCTCGTTTAGACTTTGGTGCCAATTTGGAAATTTCCATGCAAATACTGGTCTGTGAAAATGCAATCTCACATTTACATAGACCTGCCTGAAACTGCATCATGAGTGGCAGCAAATACCAAGTAAACATGGTGCTGTGGAAAGGGCAGTGAGGTCAGGCTGAGGAAGTGTTTTTGTTTGGTTTTTTTGGGGTTTGTTCGTTTGTTTTTCTCTAACCCCAGTTCAGCAAGGGACTGCCAATGCAATACTCTCAGTTCTTTTAGTCCCATAAGTCCATTCTCTAGCTGCAGTCTCAGACAGGGCACAGGAATGTGCACATTGATTATTCAGAAACACCACAGTGCAATAGTTTATAAAAAATCTGTCTGTCTGGATAAAAAAATCCAAAGTTTTGGTTAAGTCTAAAATGCTTTAATTTTAACTTGGGCATATCTTCACTGTTTTATTAACATTTGAGGTCTGCCACAGGTTGGTTTGTGTGACTACTAAAGATGTAAAAGCCATGTTTTTTCCTCTGCTTGGGGAAATATGGAGGGAGCTAGTGTTTTATGCAAAGACCAAATCCTCTGCCTCCCTGAAAAAGCAATGGTGACCATCTAAGTTCAACTCTCCAAATTCTTGCCAATGTGACCACTGCGTGGTAGATATAGAGATAATGCATGAAAGAACTCAGAAGTTATTGTTCATTTACTTCTAGTCTGTTTGTTAGGGGGATTCCTATTCCTGAACACCAAGCTGAAAGGCTGTGTGGAAGAACATCACTAACTGAATGAGCTTACAAATTTTTCTGGCTGTTGCCACGACGCTGGTTATCGATCATACAAGTCAGTTGAATAATATAGAATTCATGACATATTCTTCTGATTTTGGCATTAATTCTTGTTCTTTGACCAATATTTCAATGCAATCTAGACGTACTAGGAGATAATTTTATTGTTTTTTTAATTAACCAAGCTAAAGGAGTAGATAAACAAGTATTTTCTCTTCTGTGAAGTCCGTATCAGTTGATAGGCACATGAAGAATATGGGCATTTCTGGGGAGAAGTTAAAAGTACAGCAGTAGAAGTGAAAAGGAGAATTTGGGAAGGTAGTGCTGGAAAGCTGGCTTTGCTCTGCATGGGTGAATGGTACTGAGCAGGTCCTGTAGTACAGAGTGTCTGCAACAACAGACTAAGGGCCCTGAAGCCCATTTGTGCTGAAAGCCTTTCCAGTAACCGGTCTTTTAGGTGTTATTCCACATATTATATGTGTGCACCTTACATGTTTTGGTGTATTAATGTTTACAGCTGGATAGTCTACATTCCTCTGCATAATCTCAGATGATGTCTACCTTTTTTTTTTTTTTTGGTCTTGTCTGTGGTCTTTTATCTGCAAACAGAGAAGTTGATGCTCACTAAACACACGAGGGAAACTTTAATAATTCCATGCCAACTGAACAACTTGAGGTGCTATATTAGCCCAAGGCAAACCGAATTAATGGGACTTAAATGCAGAATTTGCTCAGTCCCCCCAGGTTCACTGGTGCTGAAGAAAGCTCCTGCTGTGATGATGTATTGGAGTCACAGATACCATAAAATGCAGCACATATTATTCTTTTTTAATCCTCTATTTTCTGGTACAGAATATCACTCTCAGACCATGTTTTCAATGCTAGCACTCTATTACAAATAGAAATACAGTTTGCCCTTTCAGCAGATTTCCTTCCTTTTCCTATTTTGTACAATGGATAAATAACAAGGCTGGAAAGAATGCTTGTCAACTTCTATTTTGCCGAACATGTAAACATTATAAAAAATAATTGGTAAAAAAATCCCTAGACAAACCAGAATACTTCCACAATTTAAGTAAGATTACAAAGATGAACAGATAATTTACAAATAAACCCTGGTAGCTTGCAGAACCAAAATATTTTGTCATAGGTATCCTCCAAGTGGAAGAATTCAGAATGAAAAGTAAAACTGCATTCACGCAGACTTCCGTTGTTCAAATAAAAAGGCACAGAAACACACAAGGCAGCCATTGGAGGCTTTTATTAGCTGCTGTTTGTGAAAACACAGTGCTCAAGTCCTTTAGAGTCCTTCAGGTTTATGTATCCATGTGGAGATTTGGGGATTACAGTGGAGAACTAGAAGTACGCTCACCTACTTCAGGATTAGACCCTCAGCCAGCATGCACATATTTTACTGGGGAAATATGCCTCTGAGTTAGAAGCATTATTTTCTTCACCAAGACAGTTTTGCCAGTGACACACTGGACTAAATGAACAAAACTTCATCTTTCAGTTATGGCATGTTTCTCTATGGACATGTAAACAAACTTTACCACTAATCTAATGGTGGTGAAGTTTGTTTATACAAATATAAATTTTATATTTATATGAGTATCAGAGCTGATAAGATTTTTATGTTTTTGATTATACTGATAACAGTAAAGCAAGAAACTTGCATATTGACAGTGTTTGAAGTCGGATTAACTAGAAAAATATATTCAAAAAGCTGGTTTGTTAAAAAGAAATCTTTTTGCTGCTCTTCTGTGACAGTTATACATCCATTGGCATCACAATTTCCAGCAATGATAATATCTGCATTAACTGTTTGAAAGGAAATAGTAAAGCCAAAATAGATGAGCTATTCTAACAGACTAAACAAGGAGAATAGTACAGGTATGGGGATTGATCCTTTTTTAGTGCCAAACTGGAGATTTTTCATCAAAGATAAATCTGTGTCTCACCACTGGGAGTCAACCTTTCTTTGTTCAATTTACTAAACTGAATTTTCAAGTGTAAGGAGCATTTATCTTTCTGAATGAATAGAAATTCTACATTTCCAGTTGTAATTGTTCTTTCTGGCCTCAGTAGTGAAGGTGGTTATAGTTCTAGAAAGTGCTGTCATTTTTACCATTGGTGCTGAGGGAGCCAAGAGACTGAGTATAAATCAATTTATAGGCTGTTTAAAAGCAGGGAACAAAATGCATAAACCTTAATTCAAAAACTGCTTCAGATTATTATTATTTTATGATTAACCAAAGTGGACTTCAACCTCCTTTGAGGTTTTGGTGTTAGCATTATTAAATTCATAGCTTTTAACAAACTGACTGGTTTCAGTATTTATTCAGTACATCACACATACACAGAACTCTACAGCAAGGGGCAGGTCACTCGATTAATCCTTGATCCAAAGGTGTAAGTGGATATGATCATATGCAATACAAAACCAATACATATTGATTAGTGTGACAATGCTTCACTGAACAGATGTCTCTTGAAATGAGAGTGGAAGCAATCTGGTACAGGAGGCCTCCTTTGTCCTCTCCTCTGACGGTAAGGCAAACCAGGACCTGACCAGAGTGCTCCATGCTCACTATGGTATGACAACACCCCTAATGCCAACCTGGCTCGAACGGTACTGTAAGGGAAGAACACGTAGTGAAGTCCATACATCCCCTGGACCTCCCAAGATGTCTCAGTGTACCCAGTGACAAGGTAAGGTTGTTCTTCCAGCCTGTGGTCATGAGTCACTGCTTGGCATACTTAGCTGTCCTCCCAAACTGGTTCCTTTCAGGGTCATAAAGTGCTCCTACAAAACAGAAATTAATCTGTTTTACCTGCAAGGACTGTTTATAGCTCTGGCCAGACCCAAAATTCATGCAGTTGGATCACTTAGGCAGACAACCACTGCATATTGGGTTGATTGACTAACACAGACTAGTGCTTCTCTGTGCCCTAAGATTTTTCTAAAGAATAAAGAGATGCGTATTTGGTCAAGGGCTGAGACCTTGAAGAAGGTCACACAGGGAAAAATGCTCAAACCTAATGGACATTGCTTTTGAAATCAATTTGATCTCACATGTGTCAGCTTCCCCTGTGCGCGCCTATGCTGAATTCATGCATGTAGAAACAAAACCACAAAGGGATAAAAGTGTGAAAAACATGAATCCCTCTTATTTTTTGGAAGGAGACTGCATCAAGCATGGGGAAAATGTGAAACCCTTGGTCAGGCAACAAGGAAAGAATGTCAACAGAGAGAATACAAAGAGCAGACAGATGATGCAAGGGAATCAGACATATCAGTTGTAATGACTTTAACAACACGTATCTCAGTCAATGAGAATATCTTGATCCTGGTGAATCTGCACTTCTGAATCTGAAATTTCTTTTTAAGGCTTTGTTGTGCTATCAAAACCTAAGGAAGATTTTGGTGAAACACCCTGTCATAGCTCCAAAGAGAAGCTTTTTGCTGAAGTCACCAGGGCCACGCCAGTAGGAAACTGGAGGGAAAAGAGGTTACATGTGCTTGGGGAGATCTGGGGTGTGGTGACCACAAGTATGCCTCCTCCAGTAACTCCCATAGCTATCTGCTGGGCTCTCAGGTAGCAAACCTACTTCAGCACAGGTATTGCCCAATGGTTAAGCTTACAACCATGTTTTGGCCTTTTTTTGTCCCTCCTAGTCCCTAGAATTTGGACAAGGTGACATTGTTCCATAGAACACCTAGCTGCCGTCTCTGTTGTTTGTTTGTCTGTGTCACTGGACTGATCAAAGCCTTGACAGCTTCACTGTAAGCATCACTTGTGAGTGTATCTGGAAATTCTGGTTAATCACAGGGGCTTTTTTGCCCTTTCAGGGCAACGGAAAGACGAAACAGAACTGATAGAAACTGGACAGCCAGAGTTAACCATTAGGAGGCTCTGTGAATCTTCTACTGAATGCAAGGATGAAAGAGGGTAGAGAGGTGGAGTTCAACAATCATGCAAGCATCTGAGATGCCTGATAGAGCAAAACACAGGCACCTCTGCCTCTACAATCAAGGCTGACTCAGCTTAACCAAGTGGCTAAGTAGGCCCATAATTTTACTTGTGACAAATACGCTCGTCTTCATTGGGACGACTCATGCCCATGCAGTTGCTTAAATACTTTGTAGGTTGTGAACCACCTGTCAGTAAAGTCATCTGGTTACTGCATACTGCGTTTGAAACTCCCAAATTGTGAAGGTAGGTACTTACACTAATGAACACTCTTGGGGCTGTGTCACATGAGATCTTTTGCCTTTTAAATGCAGATGACAGGTTACTAAAAATGTTTCTCTCCATGTAGCATTTTTTGCGGGGCTGCTACATGCTGCATATAACAAAATTTACTCTGTGACTATAAAATACTTTGTGGTTTAGGTTTATTATCTGGCCCAAGAAGAAACAAACGCCTTCAGATTTGGTTATCACATTTTATTGAACAATCTTGTGAATATGTTGAACAGATTGACAGTTATGTTTAAATATAATTAGGTATGGTGAACACACTTGTTTGAAAGTTTAGTTTTGTAAAGACGTATTTATGAGCAGTTTCTTGATACTTTCATACCAAGTATGACACTGACTTCTGTACTCTCACAAAATTATCCAGAATTTCAGTGGAACCTCATTGTTGCTGTAAGTTGTAGCTGTATTTTGTAAAAATCTATTTTACTCAAAATTCTTCAAAACTATCTTTTACTCCATTCTGGATCTGCATTTTTCTGTAGCCTAGCTGAGAGCTCTTTGGCTTGCAGTTGCAGCATGACCATTGATGTTACAGAATGAACACACTTTATCCCTGTTCAGACTGAAGTCTGCAAAGTGTTTCTTCAGCGTCAGGAGTTTTATGTGTGCTATTTTTTGGTAGGAGAGGATAGGGAACACATCTGTAGTCTATCGCTTTTGAGTCATCACTAATTTTATTCAACTGTTCTTAATGAGGCAAGGTAGCTTACTTTGGTGGGTGATAAAGGAGAGATCCTGTATAAATTGGCAAAAAACCCCGGGTATGAAAACTCAGTCATATTCCTTAAGTATTAGTCACAGAGAACACGGCTTTTTCTCTGCTTTACCTTATCCTTCTGAACTTAATTCATTACATCTAAACACCATGTAATTGACCTCTGCCTCACCCGATATTCCAGGGAAATCATTCCTGCTCCTAGACCGGCGCAGCCGAGACCTGTCCTTGGTGTGGAGCTGCTTCTTAAACGTCGTTTCCTTATTCCCTCCCTAGGACCAGCAATGCACCGGAATGGTCATGGAGCAACTGGAAAATGATTGCAAAACACATCTCTGGAAAAGAGGACAAGGAAGTGAAATCAGACGGCTCCGCCGCCCTTCGGGAAAGGGAAAAATACGTACAAATCCCTGAGCAGATGGTGAGTGTAAACACACCGGAGCGGAGCTGAGTTCCTCCCGAGGGGAACTCGGACTTTCTCCTCTCCGCGGCTCGCCTCTCGCCCGAGGAGGCCGGGGGAGCTGCTCCGCCCGGGGACAGGCGGACAGACACGGACAGCCGGCCCACCCGCACAGCGACACGCTCACCGCCCCTCGCACGCACAGAGACCGTGGCAGCCCCGCTCCGCGGGCACACGCGCCCCGCACCGGCACACGCGCGAAGCACCGCCCCGGACCGCCCCCGCATCCCTCCCTCCTCTCCTGCCGCCCTCCCTCCTCCCCGCCCGCCGCGCACACACA
>VXBB01004884.1:1114721-1159390 GCA_013399915.1 Illadopsis cleaveri | reverse complement strand
TGATAAGGTCACCTCTGAGTCTCCTTTTCTCCAGGCTAAACAACCCCAGCTCCCTCAGACGTTCTTCATATGGCTTGTTTTCCAAGCCCTTCACCAGCTTTGTTGCCCTCCTCTGGACACGTTCAAGCGTCTCAACATCCTTCCTAAACTGAGGGGCCCAGAACTGGGCACAATACTCAAGGTGTGGCCTCACCAGTGCTGAGTACAGGGGAAGAATGACCTCCCTGCTCCTGCTGGCCACACCATTCCTGATACAGGAATGCACTCTCTGTACTAGCTAGCTACAAAACACTACATATTCACATAATTCAAAATTTAAATTAATGTAAAACAAAACCATTTTGTTTTGCTATTTACGGAGTTATATTATGAGTAGGACACTCAAGCATCCAAATTTGTTATGGTTTTGAACACATTTTTTCAGTGTAGTAGCTGTGAGCTCAGAGAGAAATGTTGGCCCCATAGCCCAGTGGCAAAACTGCTACTGATTTTAATGAGGCCTTGATTGTACCCTTAAATAATATTTTAGTGTCTGTCTGTTTGCTCTGTACAGCATTTATTTTTTCAAGGACTGATTTTCAAAAGTTACCGAGCTTGTACTGTTTTGATGGTTTTTGTTACATCATTAAATTCTTAGTACTTCCAAAAATTAGGTCATAAAAATGTTTCTTACAATAAGTAAGTCCAAAAGAATAGGAATTTTTGGATGTTTAAGACTGCAAATACAATCAATGTAAATAAGTTCAGTGTCTGAAAATAAACTGCTTTGTACATGTAGGACCTATACTATACTAATGGTGATTATGCAAGGGGACAACACAAGGCATTTCAAGTTTTTATGAAGTCCAGCTGGAGCAGAGATTCAAAAGACAAAGGCAGTTAAAATGATTGCCTATATTTAAAATTTTCAGAAATAGATGAATAATGGGAAAGGAAGGAAGAGTATAAGGGAGGAAGAGAAGGAAGAATATAAGATTTGGGAAAACTGTTTCAAAATAATATTGGCTGGAGAGTTGGAAAAAACATGCATATGGAGTAGATGAGGAGGAAATAAAAGCAATATGAAGAAATTAGTTTGTCAGGTGATAAGAGCTGACACCACAAATGGCTTCCTTTTATCTGCTAATCTTTATTTTATAGCTAGCAAACTCTGGGGCATTTGCTGAAATGGGGAAGAAAAAGAAACAGAGGAGAGGTGATGGGAAATGAAGGGAAAATCAGCAGTTCGGTTCTCCCAGCTCTCTGCCTTTGTTCTGCTCAACCACTAAAAACATGTTAGAAGAAATTTAGGGATTTAGTCAACATGAGCTGGAAGGTAATCTCTATTGTCTTTAAATCCTCCTCCCAGCATCCTGATCTTGGTCAGTTATGGTTTTGGTGTCTGTGGCAGCATCTCAGCAAATTTCACTCCAGTCTCTAGTACTTGCTTATGGGCCTTAATAAGGGAGTAATGTACAATTGTCTGTTAATGATAGGTTTTGTTACAGATTAAACTTCTAATGGGCAAGAATTAGAACCAGAAGCTACAAGGCTGTTTTACACTGTAACCCCTGCAGCTCTGCAACACTTGTGTCTATTTTTAATAGTTTTGCTAGTTAGCTCTTTTTATTTAGTATTTGGCATGAGCTAAGACTGTGCAAATAACCACCTTACATGTCTTACCTAAAGGCAACTTATGCATCTGAATCCTCTTTGTCAAGAGATGTGTATCATTTTTACCTGTAATAGTTTCAATTTCAGGGTGTTAGCAGGTGAAGAAGACTAGGATGTTAATATGACTTGAATGAAATTTTTAGCTAACCCATCCTGCGAGTTGCTTACAGGGATACATAATATTCCTGAGACACTGCGGGGATAAATTTTCTGAGGTAAATACTCCATGCACCTGTACGTGTGTGTGAGAATATATAAAATAGAAATGTTTTCCGCGAAAGGTCAGCAGTGGTGGTTTCAGTTGAAAGCTACACTGTTTTTAATATAGAATAGTGAATGGCTCAGAAAAGAAAGGATTTATTGCTTTAGCAACAGTAAAATTGAAACAGAAATCCACTCTCAGATATCCAGATAGTTAATAACTGGGAGCAGGGGTAGGCAGAAAATAACAAACGCAAAAATTGCTACTTATCTTGGTTTCAGAAGTTTATTTTGTTATGGGCAAGATGCTTCTCAAAGCTGTTTATTGCAATACACACATTATTTGTTTTGAGAGTGCCTTAGGATTATACTGTTTATTGAAGAAGGTGAGCAAGAAGTTACTGTTGGAAAAGTGTGAAAATTTTAGATTTTTGTCTGTTTTCTCGTACTTTCATTTGAATTTTACTGACATCTTGCATTGTAAATGTTTCATTGTGATTCTGTATGCATTGAAAATAGTTAAAGAGGGGAAAATGTATGTATAAAAGAAGCAATTCCCTAATCACAGTAATGATTCTTATAGTTTGCATAGGACAATGCATGTGACTTCCAAAATGCTGAAGTTGAACACCAGAGAAACCGTAAAACACTTACACAGCACTATATCTTCTGCAGCATTTTCTAAATATAGACTAAGTCCTTGTCGTAAAGGGTTTGTATAGTTAAAACAAAACAAGACTTGACGTGACACAGAACAGCTTGAGAGAGGCATGTGAGCTATAGGTGAGGAACTGTGAGAAATTAAACAACTGTTTTAAGAGGAGGATTTTTGGAAGGCTTGGAAGGACAGTGAAGATGCTCACCCCCTTCTGTTGAAAAAAAACCACAAACCGGAGTTAAAACTCCTTTTGTTGCCTATTTTTTTTTTATTAGTAGGTTTTTGAAACCACTATTTCTTTCTAGTTTAGATAATAAAATCAGTAACTGTATGATATCTACAGAATTTTTTTTTTGTAATAAATAAGAAAAGTTAAAAGCTGTTGTCAAATGTGCACTTGTGGGTCTAGATCCTCAGCTACTGTTACAGCACTGCTTCCTTCAGTGGAGCTCAACACACGTATTGCTTGTAGCTTGTTTTTGTATTTATTAGGCTGAGCAGTGGCTGCTAATGGCAGTGAAAGAAGGATGGTGTAGGCAGAAAATGCAATAGCTTTTGATCTACAGTGCCTCTAGCCACCCCTTCCTTGGTATGTTGTTAGTTCTCTCTTCCTCTTCAAACTGGTTTTCTGTCCTAGTAGTTAAAAATGAAGCTTGCCAACCTTTGGTAAATTATGCTGCTTGGGCAAAAAATGAAAACACATTACAGAGAAAACGACCTCTGATTTTCTATGGAAACAATACTTGCTTATCCTACTGTCCAAGGATCCTACTGCACCAGCTGTGCCAGATGTTCTTGAACTTCTTGGTTACTTTCAGTAAATCACAGTGGTATTTGACAAAAGAGTGGAAGTCTTAAAAATGAATTCAAGTTTTATTGAGTTTTGAGAAATTGGAGGAGAGACACTCATGTAAATTCACTGGGTGAGAGAAAGGCTGCATTTTATGATCAGTATGGGAGAGTCCACCTAGGAGAGGAGTCTTATTTGTGTCCCTGCTGCTCGGAGCTTCCTAGACATTGAAATGAACCAACCACAACATGCAGATCTCTAAGTAACTAGGCCTGTTGTTACATCTGGCATTCATTCATAATGGCATATGAGGAAAAAAGAACTGGTGGGTGCTTTTCTTAAGTTGTTTGTTTGGGGCTTTTATTTATTTATTTATTTTAATGGTCTTCGTCCCTTCCCGTGTGTTATTTTATATTACTGCTTTAGAAAGTGTGGGGTGGAGCACTTATTCAGGGTGTTGGACTGACGCCTGCTTGATGAGAATTGATTTGTTTAAGCTCTTATGTTGTATCCATTTACAACACACCTGAAGATTTGCCTTTTTTTTTTTTTTTAATTACTTACCTGAAGCATATTGTAGCCATGAACCTTTTATTTAACTCAGCTTTTGACTGGAAAGATAGCACGTATTGTGTTTTTTTAATTGGTCTGTTCACATTGACACTCAGCACATCTGTCAGCAGAAGCAAAGAAGGCCAGACTTTTTTGTTCTGTGGTGTCAGAAAAGAATGGAAAGCCCAAACAAACCTTGCTGTGCAGAAGGTGCAGTTGAATTTGTTTTGCTTTGAACTAACCTGTTCTGGCTGAAATTGTGCCTACTTAGTGAAGTGTGTATTGGGCTGGGTGGTCATAGTGTAATAACTGAGGGAAAGATCCCAGTTACAGATACTCAGCTGAAGGTGGAAAACCAGTAATTTATGCTCTGTTGTCATTCAGCTTCTCTCTGGTACCTCTGGTTTGAGAAGGTTTGTTAAAAATAGGGAAGAGGAGAAAACTTCAGAGGCATCTATTTTCTGGGCAATAGCAAAACACTTAGCAATTAGTTGTGAATGCAAAATCCAAATATTTGTATTCAAACAGAGTGCATTCCTACTGAAGTATTTTAAGTGGTTTGTTGCTCTAGTAGAAAATGAGCTTAGAAATAAAGCAAAGAAGTCTTTGTGTCAAGAGAAACTTAGTGGAACGTTATGTTTCAGTACTTCAGTCTTTATGCTAAGATTTGGAAAGCATATTACTTTTCTGAACTGTACCTGAGCACAAATTGTGGTGAAGAACATACAGAAAAAATGTTGAAGAGAGTGACTGTGAAAACCAATGATATTGTGTAAGTATTTGGAGCAGTAACAACATCAAAACCTTCCTCATGTGTTTGTTTATTTTGGAAAACAGTTTGGGCAGGGCAGCACTGTGATTATTCAAGTCATGTTTGGATATAAAATGAGCTTGGTTTGCTCTGTCAGGCAAGTGTTGCTGCGTTCCAGTAAAAAACATTTGCTGAACTTGTCTGCAAAAAATGCACCTGTTTATGGGAATGACAATTTCAGCTGAGATAAACTGCTGTGCAAGGTACAGCAAAATGACTGAAGGGTGAGCCATCCATTTTTAAGCTGGGATTCTTCCTTTGGCACTGTGATAGTTTTGCCTTTGCTCCTGTTAATTGTGCTTCAGTCAGGGCTGGTTGTACTTCAGTTGAGCTCTGGTTAACTGTATGTGTGTGTTAAAAAGATCTTTTGTATTTTATCTATTATGTATGATGGTTATTGGGGAAAGTTATTTCATGGGCTACTTTATTATCTTGAATACAGCAGCTTGTAATACTTAGGAGTTTACCAGAGGGGTTTAATGAATCTGTGACAATAGAAACCATTACATGAGTGGTAGAAAGAATCCTTGAATGTATTATTTTTATTTCCCTGGAGTTAATCTTCACATATCAAAATAAATTAACCAGAATATGCTGTGTGGATGTCTTCTGGATTCCCAAGGCAAAAGCTATTATGAACAAAATGTGATTCTCTTTATTCCCTGTCCTACAATCCTTTCTCAAAGTATGCTCCCAGTGAAGTCTATGTAAGTGAACAAAGTAATATTCTGCATACGTTCATTGTATTGAGGGAAAGACACTAGTCACTGAGATATATACAGGTGAAATTATTTCAGGAGATATTTTTACTTTTCTTCCTGTATCATCCTCTGTCTCCATCCAGCTGGCTGGTGTCACCCATCCTCATGCCCTTTGTTATCCCAAGGGTTGGCAATTCATGGCCTCTTGTCCCGGTTTCCATCCAGAGCTCAATCTGCATTTCAATCTGCAGTTTGCAAGCCGAGCTACCTGCACCAGGTGTATTTCTCAACACTACAATAGAGTGTCTGCATGCCTCACTTTGTCCCTTTAATGCCCTGGAGGATTGCCAGCAGAGTGGCATTTACTGAAGAAGTCAGTAAATGATGGAAACTGAAATTGTAACCTGACTGGAGATGAAACAGAATATATTTTGTATTTGTTTATTTGCCTAGGAGCAGATACATGCAGAGATGAATTTCAGTGTAATCCTCAAACTATGTACTATGTTGTGCTAATCTCTACAGCTACATCTGATTACAAAAGAAAAAAAGGCCACTGTGGTAAGCTTTAAAAGTTTCTACCATCTGTCCTGGTTCTTAGCCTTCATTCACCTTAAGGATGTATTGTGAGAGGCTAGGCTGCCTCTTAGGCTGTTTTTTACCTTCTGCTTCTCTCTTGGACTCTGTTCAGATGGAGCAGCATGTGTGTCTTCCGTTTTACCAGGGCAATGCAGATCCTCATATCCTATGCTTCAGTTGTTTACCTTAGCAGCTTTGGATTTGGGACCCACTTTTTCCTGTGTACCTCTTCACAGCAGCTTGCAGTGGAGTTATCTCAAGGAAGAGAGGAAAGGTGTGCTTTCCTGCTCTTTCATCCTTGGGATTTTAGTGCTTGTGGGATGGTTTCACACTGCATACCCTTGTTAGCTGAGTGCATCTCCAGATCCCGGCCATGTAAATGACTGTACCCTTTGGGTGCATTCTGGATCAGGCTCCTCCTTTGTCCTCATCTGACTCTTCAGTTTCTGTCTGCTGGGAGATCTGCCTAGATTTGAGACCGCAGAAAGAGGGGGATAGCATGTACTTCTAGCAGGACAATAGCTTTCCTGCAGCTCCTAGCCTGCTTTCTGGTGTGCATGAAAAGAATATGATTACTTGTGATTGTGTGGAGGAACAGACTGATGTCTTGGGGAAAGCTGAGGAGGGTGCACAATTTACAGCAGTGTTGTTCATGCTGAAGTACTTATTCATCTAAATCACATTTTGTCCATGTATTGAGTGTAATAACCACTATGTTATTAAAGCTAGTAACAACCACCATGGCTTTTGAGAAAATACTGTCATTACTGAAAAGCTGGGTTAAGCTCTCCCTAAATCCAAAGGTAATTCAGACTGCTAATGGGGTTTCAGGACTCTTCCCTAGAAAGTGCAGACCAGGCAAGTGATGGAGATCAAGAAAATAAATACAGATACAAATTTGAGAGCTAATCCCTGTATTTTTAAACATTCAATGAATAATTCAGCAAAATATTTTAAATATTTAAAGTGTATTTAAGGCACCATTTCAGCAATTCCTGCATCTGTGGATATTTCTTTCTAATCTTTTTGGTTCATGATAGAGGTTTCAGGTATGCTGTTTTTTCCACCCCTTAGGCTGTAATGAAATGAAGTATTAGTTCAAGATATGAAATTGTTCATGTCACTGGGTACAGTTAGGCATGGAGAACTAAAAGATTTTAATTTTATGAAGGAAATCCATTATAAAGTTGGTGGCTTTCAGAGAAAAGGTTGGACTTAGTTGGAGTTATTCACACAACTTGATGGGAGGAAAGAGTGCTCTTAGAAAAAATAATGATTGAGTTTTAAAGATCTTTGGCTGAAAGAATTTTTGCCTCCACAATGCATACATTCTCTGGATCAGTTGTGGTGTGAAAAATTGTATTGATAAGGGTTTTTTTTACGCTTAAAATATATTATTTTTGTTTAATGTTTGTCACTGGCTGTGACAAATAAAAGTATCTGTAGCCAGTATAAAAAAAAAAGAATTTAACATGCTCTTCATGTAGTGGGTGTGTAGACTTGACGCTTCGTGCGTCAAGTGTGTGTTGATGGTTAATAATGGCCTGTGTGTTCTAATGGGAATGCAGGACAAGTTGAAGTAAAGTCCAGTGAGTGTTACCATGCACGCAGAAATTCTGGCATGAAAATGGTAGGAAGAATATTTTGGGGGGGGCGGGGGTTGGTATCTTATGTTCTTCCTGAGGATAAGATTTTGGGTGTGCATGTGATGAGTGCGTGGCCTGGCTGCATCGTAGGAATGGCCACACCAGATCCAAGTTCTGCCTTCACAACACATCCTCAAAAGTGTTTAAAATTGCAGAAATTAAGAACTGAAAGTCTCTGTGAGAGCTGGTTATGTCTGCAGTGCCCAAGGTAATGCAAACTGCATGAACTGACAGTCTTACTCTGTGAGCTCAGGGAATGCTGCTGATCTTTTTTGTTTTTTGAACTTTGATAATCCACTGTCCCATGTGGCTAAACAGGGGAGAGAGATCTTGTTTTCTATGTATCTAATGATGGCAGCTATTTCTTGGCAGCTCAATTAGTTTCAGATTCTGTAACATGACTTCAGATTAACATCAGATTTCTCATAGCTAATGGTATTTTAGCCTCTCAGCTCTATTCACAGGAAGAAAAAATCCTCTCTCCAGAGGTATTGGTGTTTTACATCTGATCTCCCCTACTTTATGTAGCATGTGTATCACGGTTTGACGCTTTAATAGATACAGGTGTGAAAAGCACCATGCTCATGACTAGCATCACTTCTTTTAAAAATTTAGTTCTTAAACTTTGAGGTTCTACACGAACAAAAAGGTTGTTGGTGTATACATAATAAGAGGGATTCAATTTCAGAGTGATCTGTGCTGCATAATAAGATGAACTGACTTGTACGGGGTTCGTTTTAATAAGCTGAATGAAACATTGAATGAATAGGAGGCAAAGATTTAGGTCACTCTTAAACTACATTAGAAAAACAGTGACTCACTGAAGTCGTGGGTCGCCAATCCCCTTGTCACACAGGGGAGACTACAGTGTGTAGGGGTACTACTGAGCAGAAATAAAGGAGCTGTTTTTTGTGCTGTATGTTTTTTTAGTGAGGCTTGCTGGAACAAGTCAGTTTGGTGTCTTACAGTGAAAAATAGGAAGATTTAAAGAAAATGAGAGAAGCTTATTCAAAAATCAGAAAATGTTTTACCCTGAGGGGTTAAAAAGGTCTGCTTGTTTGATTTAACAGGAGAAAAAAAAAAAGGACTTGGTATTCCAGAGCGAGTGCAGGTGAGAGGAAAGCTCTTGAAATAGAATGGTGCTTAGTAGTTGGAAGTACAAAAAGTGCTTCTAAAAAACTTGGAATCTGGAACTAATCTTGGAACTAATTTGTGTAGACTGTTATATAGGAGGTCAGAAGCAGTGCTCATTTTGGTTACTCCATCACTAAAATCTGAGAATAATGGAAATATTCCTGGGATGCACACAATCACATGGTAATTTTTTTTTTTTTAAGACTTTGTGATGGATTGATTAAAAAAGTAATTATTTTAGGAGAGCACAGGTATTTTCTGTTTCAAATGTTTTAAAAATGGAAGCAGTTTTCACTGTACATGCTGATTACTCTGCTAATTTATATTTTTACATCTTAGAATAGGGAAATGATCTAGCCTCTTCCATCTTGATGTTCTTACACATGAGGACAGACTTAATAGAAAAGTTGATGGAGAGAGGTTAATTAATTTAATTGGTTTCCATGGGACTTATAAAAATAAATATGGATACAGCTCATTTTCTCATGAAAGGCTGTTTTCAATAAACCTAATAGAGTGAGTTAAATTTGGCTTAAAATCTGTTTGGTGGAACTTACTTTGATGTGGCCTAAGGGATAGAATGGCTTGTGTTTTTGAGGTAAAGAGGGATCCAGGACCTGAAAAGTACTTTCCTCCATCCTTGGTAGCAAACGTCATCCCCCAGACCACTGCAGAAGTGGCACTTATGTCGTGTGCCAGACTTTGCTCGAGAGGAGGTGTTGAGCTGCTATGTGTGCAATCACTGAGCAGCTGCTCTGTGTCTCCTGCAAGGTGACAGGCCAGATGAAAGTGTCTCCTGTAGCTGGTGGTGCCCATAGGCTATCCTCTGGATGGTCCACATGGCTGGCCAGTGCTCATGGTGGCTTCTCCTGCTGGCGTAAGTGGGTGTTCTAAAAGCTTGCAATGCTGTTGGGTGTGAGTACGCTTAAGAGCCTTGCTTTGCTGAGAGTACTGAATGAAAACGATCAGGCATCTTTCCAACTCAGACACTGACTGATTATGGATTTTTCTAACCAGAAACTTGAGTTTCTTCTCCCCCTCTCATGACTGCAACTTCTTTCCATGTTATCTGCTGGATTTTTGCCTTTTACATCTGTGAATGCACGCAGTTAGTCCCTATCCCGCATTAGCATTCTGTGCTGGGAGGAGCCCTCAGAGACCGTGGCTTAGCTCTTAGCTCTGCTTAGGCTTTGCTGTACAAGCCTGTTGTTAGACAAAGCTTCACACTGAATTCACGTTTTCATTATGAAAATGTGCATCTAATTGGTTCTTTCAGCTAACTGAAATGAAAGATGAGTGGCACCTGTTTAATAGGTCCATTATCATCTGGAGATTAAAGAGGGAAATATTTATACTTTGCTGTACTGACTCTGTGTTTCTGTAGGGAGTTCAGTGCTGACCTGGAGTTTTATAAGAAATTTCATGCAGTCAGTACACATCTTGAAACTGTTATGAACATGTGACCTTATTGATATTTTCTTGGACTCTAGTGGATATCTAAATGCAGTACCTATAAATTTGAACCTACAGAAAATAAAAGTGTGCATTACCAGTCTTTTATCTGAGCTGTTCCTTACACACACCCTAATTTAACCAGGTCTCTCTCATTTATTTCCACCATGATTCTCTGTATTTTTAGGAACTTAGCATATGATATTTTTTGTTTTTTTTATTTCTTCATACTTCGAAAGAAATCTTTGTGCTGAGAGTTATAGTCAAACATATTGACACAAACTGGAAAAATATGTAGGTGCTTGAGGAATACTGTGTATCGTCCTCAGCTTTGCTGCAGCTGGTTATTTCAGAATCTTGTCATGGAAGCATTTCATGGGGTGAAGTGTATGGAGGACATATGGCATGTTTGTTGGCAGACTATGGACTTCTGATGTTCTTATGTATAAGCAAAGGCATAATGCTTTCTTTATATAAGTATTGTGTGTTTGTGTGGGTGAATATTGTGTATATATATGTATATGAGAGCTGATTTTATGCTACACTATTGCAGAGTAAGTGTCGTAAGGTATAATTAGACAAGCTATCATTAAACTACTACTGAGTTATGTAGTTTAGGATTATACATTAATTTGTTTTGGATTGAGGCCATTTCTCTCATGTGGTTTCCATGTCTGTGATTTCTTGTTCTTCAAAATACAATTAAAGACTCAGAAGACATATACAGCTAATGACATAGAGAGAAATTAAATGTTTTAATGACTTGAAGTGTAAAGCACTATCCATTTATTTCTTTATTAAAATATTATTTAATACTTAATCTGTGCTTATGAAATATGACAAAGATGAAACCACAAAATACAGCATCTGTATCAAAGCTGAGGCTGAGATGTTTAGGATATTGTAAGTAAAGGGTGTGTTCAAAGGCTGCCCTTTGTGCATCAGCTAAAACTGCTGTTATGCCTTGTCATAGCAAGAGACGATAGTGGAAACACTAGTTTCTGGTTGAGTGGTTGCTTGTAATTGTTTTGGTGACTGAGGGATTTTAGTGGGGTTCCCCTGCTCCAAGGACTATCCTTGTTGCTGTTCAGTCAGCTGTGGTGGATAAAATCCAGGTCTGGTTTGAATCATCCTCTTCAATACCATAGCTCATATAGCAAAAGAGGAATTCTCAGGACATTGGTGGTGCCTGTGAGAGAAATGGAAATGTGCCCTTATGGAAAAGTGTGGACAATGAGTGATATAGCTAGAGAGGGACAGCATTAAAGGGCCTGTGAAGAGGAAATGGAGAAATTTGGCCTCAAGAGAAGAGAGATGTTTTGGATGTACATGTACAGGTTGTGTGCTAGGAGCTTGATGTTGTCTTTAGGGGATGACAGTTGAATTTCTGACCTCAAATGATGCTCCTTCTGCCTCATCACAGCTGGACAGCTGTTGCTCTTCGGAATTAACCAGTTCAGTTGGGTAGCAGCAGAGGCTTTCAGAGAACAGGCAGTGTCAGATGGATAGCTGGCAGTGGGCATTGCTTTCCCTCTCTTTTTATCAGGAAAAAATTCTGAACAAACATAACTCACCCAATGTTTGTGCATATATGCCGTGCAAAATGTACATATTTACATAAGCTTAAATTCTTCTGCATGCATGATTTCTATGATAAAGGTATTTATTACTGCCTAGTGAAAATTGTATGTTCAGTTTGAATAAGTGTTTTTGTCAGGATTTCTGCAGTAGTAATCTTAGAAATAGGGTTTTTTGTAAATTTACTTTTCTCTGTGAACTGTGGTTTCGTTAAAGGTGGCTTAAAACTTAAGAAAAAAATGCCTATTCTACTATAAGAATAAATAATACTTTATTAAAACAAAGAGTGTATATTTTTCAGCTACTTAAAACCTTTCCCATCTCCTTACCATAGCAATAACTTTTTAGTGCTTACACAGTGCTTGACTTTTCCAAAAACACTTTACAAATATTAAGTAATTGTTTTTCTGGGTTGGAAAAGCTTCACTGTGCAGACATGTGGGTGGGAGCAGCTGGGGACAGCCAGGCCAGCAGAGCAGTGTGTTTTGCTACACCTCATTGTTTCCTGTTGTAAAGATGATTGTCGAAAGTGCGCCACCTTTGATTGTCCTTCCCTCTTGGTAGCTCTTATCTGGAGGAGTCCACCCTGTATGTTTCTTAATGAATCTCTCCTCTAAGAATACACCATGAAGTCTTGCCTCATATATAATTTTAGGCCCACTAAGATTTTCACTAGAAAACAATTAGTACTGCTCTATTTACATACTGTGCCTCAAACTAGTGGTGATTAGCATTTGCGTGGTGCTTTCCAGATAGTGATCTCGAGGAGTCTAATGAAGTTGGCATTTCCTTATTTTGGAGATGTATAAAAAAATTAAAGTTCAGAGAAGACAGAATTGGAAGTAGCATATTGGACTTCTGGCAAATAGCTTCTCTTTAAGTGAATGAATAAGGTTGTCTTAATATGGAAAACAGAAGTGCTTTGAATTATGAAAAAGAGTAAGATTACAGGAGTTAAGAGATGCAATGTATTTCACATCCCACGCTTAAGTCAGAGAAAAGGAAAAGCCACTATCTCTGCATGTTGACTTGGATTCACAGTAAGATAGTGAGTGCATACACCTGATAACTTATGTAGAAAGTAATTACTATTTAGTTACCTTAGTAGATTAATTATCAATGGCCAAGTAAGTTAACTGAATAGCAACAGCCAAAACTATTGTCTCAGACCACACCCATGTACTGTAGTAGACTTTGTGTTGCGTTTTGGCAGCAGAGGAGTCAGCACAAATCTGTTTAAATCCCAGTTTTGTTACCTGGATCCATCTTGATATTCTCTCTTCAGATACTGACAAATATTGATAAAGTTCCCTTTCAGTTGTCTCTTCTCGAGGCTGAACAGGCCCAGCTCCCTCAGCCTTTCCTTGTAAGAGAGATGTTCCAGCCCCTTAATCATCTTTGTCACTCTCTGATGGGCCTGCTCCAGGAGCATCTGTCCCTTCCTGCAAGTCATAAATGACTTGCTAAAGGCCCTGAAAGTTGAGATTGAACAACATATTTGGACAGAATGTTGACATTAAAGACTCCCGTCATCAGTGTTTTCTTCTTCATAGAACTGTACACAATTTTTGACTCATTCTGAATTCTGGTCTTTACAGCTGGTAATGGGCCAGGTATCTGCAATTCTTTGTATCCTCAAGAAATGAGAGCTGGGGACATAAATCACTGTGTTGTGAAGTACCTAAAAGTGTGCTAAAATCCAGTGGAATTACAGATTTTGATCATTATGTGCAGCAAAATGATTACTTTTAAATGACAGTGGGATTTTTTTTTTCAATAGAAAAAGACAGACTCTAACACTGTAATTAGCACAGATTATCTTCAGTGTTGGTCTGTGCTTTTACTTCAAGGGGCACTTAAGGATGGATGAATATTTGTCAGAGGTACCTTGTAGAAGTACCATAACCAGCTGGAAATTTAACATATATATACACAAATTAGTTGTAGGTAAAAGCTCACTTTGGTTTTTAGATGTTAGTTTTAATACTCCTCTTTGCTTAATGATGCTCTCCAGTTCTCTTCAAGTCCTCTCCATTTTTGTGTGCATAGCTTTCTATACAATAGTACATACTAATATTTAGGATTTTTTTCAGAAAAAAGCTGAAGCAGCTAATAATTTTTTTTTAAAAGACTGGTCTCAGTAGGTGTAATTAAACACCTAGTTTGTCACCTCAGTAGGCAGCAATTCTACTCTTGTTCTAGTATCTTATTGCACTGTGTCTGGTCACCCTTGGTTAACATGTTATCTGAATGTTTTAGCTGATCTGAGCAGTGGTGAAGTTCCTAAGTTGATCTTTGGACTGCTAAGTTCATGCATAGCTTGTATTAATATAAGCAATGTAGCGTTACACAAAGGCCTACGCTTTTCGTCTTCTCTTAATACAGAGAAATAACTCTTTGTTTTCTATCTACTTATACTGAAAAACTTTCTTTTGGAACATAGGATTTTCTTTCTTTTTTTCTGGCAGAAGTTTTTGCAAGAGTGGTAAATCCTGTGATCAGAGAAGGAATTCTGAAGTTTTTTTTTAAATGTGAGGCTCTAATTGCTGCTTATTAAGAAGGTTGAATTTCCATATTAGCTAGGAGGAATTAAAAAAAAGTGACATTATGCTAAAATCTCTTATTTGCAATCCTAAGCTTTTTAATTATTTGAATATCAGATCTGATTTGTTTGTGCAATTTTTTAGAAAATTATCAGAATAGTGTTGTGGATAGTAGCCCTAGAAACTTAACAGAAGTTAAAACTTTATCTCTGCAGCCTAAAAATTTACATCCCAGGATAGTAGATAGAGTATCAGATATCTCAAAAAACATGTTTGGGCTATTGCGTATACAAATCATGTTATGATTTCCAGTATCAGTGTGGTTGATTAATGGTCAATCAGGGGCTGCTTGGAACACCACAGGTAGAGGGAAGACTGATAATGGGTAAAATTTTGTCTCAAATTTAGGCTATTATGAGCCTGCGGTAACTCTGCCAAGGACAGCAGGGTTATTCTATATTTATGTCCAAATAGATGACTATCCAATTAGTTCAGTAGAAGAAAGACTAGAAACCACTGAACTGGAAGATGTTTGGCTTTATCAAGGAGGTTGTGATATTCAGGGTTAAATACTAAAATATGAATTAATACAGGAAAAAAAAAGTGATAAGAACAGCCTCTTCTTTCCAGCCATCTGGATGTTACTGAGAGCTTAATGGTGAGGTAGGTGTTTTGCATCTCTATTGGGACATTCCTTGTGGAAGCATTGAGCATAAACACTGCATACCCAAGCAATTTTTGCAATTTAAATCGTGGGATGTTTTCTAGCAGGAAATGTCATTGCACACTGCTTGCTTGAGGTCAGTGAGTTAAATATTGGAGTTGGATAATTTAATAACCCATAACAGCATTAGCAGTTAGGCATGCAAAGATAAAGGTTATCATGCTTTTCTGTATAAACTGATTGCAGTGGAACCTGTGGTATCTCTTCCCATCTCTGCTCGCTTTAGAGCAGCACAAGAGCTGCTCTCTTAGAGTCAAATCACCTTTGTAAAAATAGAAATACTAAACTTAAAAGGTCAGTGATCTCAGCTTATACAGTGGATGTTGCATCACTCTGTCTATTCCAATAAGATATTTGAAATGCAAAGGTGCAGCACCACGGAGAAGTAAAGTGCTCTGCCTGACTATTGCCCAAAACATCATTTAGGGTAAAGGAATAGGAGCAGCTTCGTATGAGTTAGAGAATTTACAAGTGAATTAAGAACTCTTAATCTCCATGTCAGTACAGATGCATACCCTGATAGACGGAATCTGGTAAGCTTTTTGGAAAAGATGTGCAGAACTGAGACTATTACAGAAACTAATCAGAGCTGAATGGCTTTAATCTGTTTGTTTACTGCTGAAAAAGTACACAAAAGAAAACATAAAATAAAAATTGAACTTAAAAGTGAGTAAAATATTTCTTGTTTGTTGATTTATCATACTTTTAAAACAAAATTTGCAGTCAGTTAGTGATGTGAGAGAAGGGAGGGGTACATGCACCTGACAGCTTGGGAGAAAACCATTCAGCTTTTTAGTATTTGGTTATTCAGGACTGGCTACAATTTTTAAGCATGTTCTCTGTTGAACTGGACTTTAGGAAAGAATACTGAGCAGAAGGTACCATATTCTTTGGAGATTAATTGATGCTAAATCACACTGATCCAGCAGCTGAGTATGTGCTGAAATGTATTATACTCTTACAACCAGTCTTGGTATATAGAAGATGTTGTTATAGTTAGGTTTTTAATGCTTAGGGGAGAAGGGAGCTGTTGGTCTAAAATATAGTTACCTTGTCACTCAGAACATTTAATCTCATAGTCTATTCCTTTCTTTGTTACATTGCTACTCACATTTTGCTGGAAGTCTATTTCCTCCTTCGCATTTCCTTCTTTTTCCACATTTCTGTATTTAGTGGGGTGATGAAGGAATATTGGAAGTGTTGAATCATTGTTTACTTTCTACTGACCATGTAGTCAACTGAAATACGGGCTTTTTTCTAAACCAAATGAAAACAATAATGAAAAAAACCCAATTATCTTCTGTCTCAAGCCATTTAGAATTGAACTTTATCCCTCATTGCATATTTAACTGGAAAACTGGAACCTGCCTGAGATGCTTTATTGAAGATAATACCCTGACATCTGTGGGCTATTGCTCTGCAGCACATCTGTCTTAATCATTTGGTGCATTGGGGCCACAGGCCCACCTAACATTACTCTCTGTCCTGATCAACAGATACTTCAAGGAGACTTGGTGTGTGAATAAGATAAGCTTTAATGCTGTGCACATTTAATGAATAAGGGAAAAAAAATGCATAGGTTTTTTGTTTCATTTTATAGAAGACTACTAGAGGATTGCAGAGGGACTTAGGGTTACCCCTTTTCCACCTTTTTTTGACCTTGTAGTCACAAAAGAAAAAAAAGGGCTGGGGATGTGCAGATGTCTTAAGCTTGCAAATATCAGGGGTTCCCTCCCCCCTTCTCAACCTTAAGCTGCAGAGCAAAAAACAATCCGCTCATCTAACTGAGTATCTAACTCCTTTCTCATGCTGGCAGTTACTGTAATTCTCATGTTCTGAAATTGGTCTAGCGGTCTGTTATGGGACACAGTAAATGACTTCTTACATAGCCGTGATGTCTCTGAATGTAGTTTGTCTGGTGCTAGTGTGAAATGTCAGGAACAATGCACAGAAATCAGCATTTCAGCAAGGATTTTTGCCTAAGTCTTTGAAATTGCAGAGACCTTTTAAATCTGCTTAGATTAGAGGCATAGGAGACAGAAAGAAAGCTTGGTTTTGAGTGTGACTGCGTTGCTACACGCCAATCGTCAGATACATTTGCACTTTTATTCTCTTTAATTAGTGAGAACTAGTGAGAAATAATGATTAAAAAAACTGCTTTAGAAACTGAAAATTATTTCGTGTTCCTTATGCCTCCTCAGGAAGGGAGAAACTGACTTATCCAGAAGTTGCTCTAACAAAGAATGGCATAGCCTTGGAAACATCAAATGACAAGTATATTTATGAAGGTGTAACTTCTAAGCATGCATCTTTTGCTATAGCAGCTATGGTATTAATGTTGGAAGAATAATAAGTAGAACTTCTGTAATTATTGCAATAGGTGATGGCATTCTCTTTGTTTATGCTAAATCTTCTTCCATACAGAAGAGTAAGTCCAGTGTCATAAGTTAAGACTTGTGCAGGAGAAGCCTATCACCAGTTTATTTAGAATTTGCTGAGGGTGGTTACTAAGCTTCCTGTATCAATTTTTCCCTTGGAAATTATATGGATGGCACATGGGCTAGGAGGTTCTCATCTCTTCTAACCTGAGCAGAGGTTAAAATGCAGGCATGATTACCTCACTTGGAAGCAGCACAGTGTTTGAACAGTAAAACCTGTAATGCTGTTTAAGTTCATTGTCAGGAGGAAAGACTGCCTGCCTTACAGTGATTCCTACGATATGTGAATTTAGTGTACAGGAAGTCCCACTTGTGGAGAAACAAACTGGCTTCTAGAAATGGCTACAGCTGGTAAAAACTCCATCAATTGCTAGCTCAGAGTCAACATGCAAATTTGAAAAATCTTGATTAGCTTGTGCTTCAAGTGAAATAAAAATAAGACACCAACTCTTTTCCTTTCCTTTTCCTCCTAAAGTATCTGCTGTTATGTTTTTCTTTAAAATAAACTCAAAAAAATCAAGTGAAATTGTTGCTTGAAAATTGACATGAAGTTCATTGTGTGCGTCATTTACACAGAAACAACCCTGGAATGGAAACCTTACAATTCTCTACCAAAGAATTCAATTTCCTTATATTTCTAAAGTTGTTAATTTAAATATTTTGGCAGTAGCAATTTTTCATTTTAAAAATCTTACTGAAAATACTTTGTGTGGGCAACAATTCCAGACTTCTTTGCAATGGACTGTATTTCATTACATTTTTGCAAATTGGATTTTTTTTTTTTTTCATTTTAGATGTGTATTGATTTAAGAACAGATGGTTAGCTTAATGCCAACTAAGCTTAATATGGCCAAACAGGTTAATTTTCTAGGTTTAATCCTCTAATATGCGTCAGGAAAGCTTCGAAGTATTTTCTGCTACCCTCAAAATATGTTGGGCCATATTTGTAAGATTTCTGGGGTGATCTCTGCATAGCGCTGCATTGTAGATAATGAATAATTTGGCATCAGTTGAACAGCCTCCTGGAAGTGTTGTCGTCTTCATAACCCTTCCAAATCTCCCGTGTCAGTAAATACAGGCTCTGAGCTTTCACCTCTGAGGCTGTGGTGCCTTATTACAGCATTATCACAGCCAGGACTGCAATAGCAGTGAGCTTGCTGGTGGTTTACTTTATATAACTAAAATCAAGTGACTCCAGACAGAAAGTTTGTGGAGAAGAGGGGCCTTCTGGTCATCTCTGCTGCATGTTTGGGTTGGTGTGAAGTGAGGAACAGGTGAGAATGGCATTTCTGCTAATGTTACTAGTGAGAGATGAGTGTGGATAGTACAGATTTTATCCTGGGTTGCCTGCTTGGAGAAGAAGGCAGGGTTTTAAGTGACGGCTGCTGTCTTGGCTTACAAGCCAGCGAGTGAGCTGGTCCTGTGAGTTATTTCAGTGTTAAAGAGCACAATTGTGTACCTGCAATTGCCACGGGTCCCGGGTCCCATTAGCCCTGATGTCAGTGGGGGATGCAAATTCAGTTGGTTTCTTCTTCAGGGGAAAGTGAGATATGAGGTAGGGATTTATGTTTTCAAGATGTGTCTTCAGCTTGGCAAATCAAACAGTAAGTAGTTGTATTTCAGAATGTAGTTTGATTTTCAAGATGTGCATTTTTGAGGGGAGGAAGCATCCACATCTTCCAACTTCCACCACATAACTGAGATTCTTATATTAGAAGTCTGTTCTTTCTCTGTGGTCAGTGGACACTGAGAGACTACTCTGTAAAGCAATTCAGAGCATCTAAATTGGATTACTTCCTTGATTTGTTCCCTTATGGAGCCCACTGTTCTGCATAGAGGAAGCTTAGGGAAGCTAATGTCATTATATACTCTCTCATGTCAGCTATGGTAGAACTCCTCTACCCAACTTCATTAATATTTGCATTACATGGTGGAAAACCACCTGAAATTTGGTATCATTCATTTATGTTTTAGACAAGCTTTTCCATAAAGGATTGGTGATAATGAGCAAATATCGCAATTACTATAGAATAGTACTTTCAAAATGTGTTAGTGTATGCATATTGCCTTGAAAGTAACAAACTGCAGATGCTTTTAAACATCTCATTCAAGATGGGATAATAAAGAATTGTGGTACTTTCAATTTGAAAAAAAATTATTACAAGGGGGGACAAAAATAACTTAGTGAATTGTAATGAATGTGTGATTTTAGCTCTGCAAAAACAGTCTTATTCCTGTCTGGGGCATTTCAGTTTTGGATGTTTCACAAATGAGAAGTTTGGAGTTACGGTCGGAGATTGTTTTTTAAAGTATTATACATATGCTTGGGGGTTTATATAAAGTAATTAGTTGACTGACTTTGGTAGTGTGTGGTACAAGTGTTTGGAGTTATCAGACTTGCTAATACATTAAAATGGTAACAATTACAATGTGCAGAAGTACTGCTTTTCGATCTCCATCACTGACCTGCAGAATTGGCACACAATTGCAGGAATAATTGTGGGCGGTCAAGCTTTCTCTATGGCAGTAAAGCAGTTTTTTTAGTAGCTTGGGAGATCTGCATAGGATCACTTTGTGTACTTGAAGTTAATCATTGGTGAAGTGCCGTGTTGGATCAGGGTCAACGGTTCACTTCCTCAAGGGATCCTATCTCTACTTACCATCATCTGTTTTTCTGATTTTTTGTAATTTTCAATTCTGGAGGGACATGCTTTGTTGTTTGGTTTGGATTTTTTGTTGTGGTGGTTTTTTTTGTTTTTTTTCCTTCAAAAAGAAGAATCTGAAATAATTTATTAGCAAATGCATGGCAATGAGGTGACATCTTTGAAGTCTATGCTTCTTAAAGTACAAGGAGCAAGTTCCTAGTCCTTGGGACTTGCAGCCTGGTAGGAGGCCATGGGAACCAGGGAGGCAGTGTTCAGTTGGCCAGGCCTGGGAAAGGAGCCCAAAGGTTGCTGCAGTGAGATCATAAAGTTGCTCAGTTTATGAATATTTGCATCTTGATTCAGTTACTTTGGTGTAAGAAATGAATTTCTCACTCAGCTCAAATAAAACATAATGAAATGCAAAGATACATTCTTGGAGCTTCTTGCTTCGGTGATTTTCATATGAAATAAGAAACGTTAAAAATTAGTTCCAAGTTGACAGTGTTTATACTATCTGTTGTTGCTATCTCTTGCAGTAGCATATTCTTAGTGCTCTTAATCAGATACGGTGTTTTCATGCAAAAGAAATGTGCCATAGTGAGCAGCAGAATGGCCAAAGACACTTTGGCTGTCATTAGAGAACAGTATTAAATGAGAAAATGTTTAGTATGATGTTGTTGGTTTGAAATATGTATACATACCGCTTTATAACCCCATAATGAAAGTGAAATCAAACATATAAATCTGGGAGTGCTATATTCAGTGGACAAGTCAGGCTTGTCAGAAAGGACATAAACCAGAAAAATATTTTAATGAACTATAACTCTTTCTGGGGAATATTAGGGTTTACAGTAGAGGCAAGCATAAATAAAATAGTGTTAGAATAATTTATATGATGCTAGGCTCGTGATTGCAGTGGACTTGCAAGGCTTCATCCCTTTGGAGAATAATATGTATGTATATCGAGATAAAAATACAATATCTCAATGACTGAATTTAAGAGCTGTTCCATTGTCAAAAGCACAGATTTTCAAATTTAGCGAATTCAAATCCAGAAAGCTGCTGTCTGACTTAGAAGATTGAGTTAATTGCAGATTCCACAGGCTTTGGCTTTATTCTTTTCTCCTTCCAGTCTATGAAATAACTTGACACCAAAAAAATGCGGTGCATGACACTGGAAAATGGCCTGAGAGCTCAGAATGCAGCATGGCAGTGACTTGTAGCATCCTCAGAGCTGATGGGAGAGCCCTGCAGTGGGAGTGGGGCTTTACCTGGCCCTCAGTGCTCAGTGAGGCAACAGTGCCCCTGCGAGCTCAGCACAGCCTTTGCTTGGGTCCATTTAGGGCTCATCTCCAGCTGCTGTTGTCTTCTCTGCACAGCTTCCCACAGTCAGAAAAACAGCTGTGAAAAGGTCACAAAACCATGGGTTTTTTAAAAATGACTTGGTAACACAGTCTGCTACATTGAAACATGAAACAGGTATAAGTCTGGGTTGCAGTGGTGTCTTTTTTTGTTTTGATGGAATCTGTGTTTTTTGGTTTTTTTTTTTTTTGACAAAAGGTTTTATGGATCTGTTACTTGAAAACAAATTATTCTAGGTTAAAATGTTTAAGTAGACAATTTTTTCCCACATGTGGAATATTCTTTTCTGTTCATTATTTGCAAATGTAGTCAGTCCATATGAGATTCAATCATATGGACTGCTTTCTTTTATGCCAATCTCTGAAGACAGAACAGGGAACGACAGGGCTGATTATACTCTGTCATGGTTAGTCATCCACATACACGTCTGTTTTCAAGGGTAAAAGTCAAAATGTACGTGCATGTCATTGCAGTCAATACAGATATATTTTCTTGGAAATATTGATTATGTGCCAGAAATACTTGGGACATTTAAAAAAAAGTCACAAGTAAAAATGAATTGGAAAGTCACTCAAGTTTCTTAGTTGATTCTGTCTGTGGCAACTCTAAAACCAAAAAGTAGGGAGGATGAAAAGAGTACAAGCTTTTTTATTGCTTTTAGTTTAGAGATCTCAGAGTTTTGAAAAGCTGGTGTCTTGTTTCAAGTGAGTCTTTTTTTTTTTAAGAGTGTCACAATTTATAGGAAAGCATAGTATTTTTATTGTATTATAGATTAGTTGTCAAGAAGACTTTGAAATGCCCAGTTGACTATTACTATTCACTGCTAGAGATATTGCTTGCCTACGAAGTTGATGATTAGCGTAATTAATTGCATCTAATTGGGTGATCATATCCTGGTGCTGTGTCTTGAGTTCAGCACATTTTTACAAGTTGTTGAACAAGTGTTTGCTCTCTTATGGAAGTTTTTTAGTCCTTTTCTCCTCTGTGTGAGTAGGCTGTGTAAAGTCTCTGAACTGTACTGCAGAGACGGGCAGTGAGATGAGCCCAATTTCTACAAGCACATTCTCTATGCAGTGCAGGACCAGACCTTCCCAGAGCAATAGCTATATTCTGATAAAGCCTGAAGTATATTCAGTGTGAATGTTTGTACCCTGAGGGCATCTGTCCCCTGCTTGAAGTGGCGTATCAGATCACATCTGTGAGCATATGTAGCCACTGTTAAAATTGAGAGAATTTAAAACGTAATTGAAAATGATTTGTAATCCCCTTACTGGAATTATTTCTGAGGTTGTTTTCTCATTTCGTTTAAAGCTGTGTCTATTAAATTAAGTTGCCTTTTCTTCAATGCTTTCTTTCTCAGGTTCGCAAGAAAATGAGTGAAAACTGAATGTCACGTTGTGACCTTCTCGATTTCTGTTTAGTGCTCCCAATCAATCACAAAGATGTATATGTTGTATCAAATCCATATTTAACATGCAGTCTGAACACAGAGATGCAATGGTGAAATGGTGCAGAATCAATAAAAATCAGCTCCAGGCCTTGCTGTTTAGCTGCATTGTGTTTCAGCACTGCAGGGAGAGAAAGCTCAGGTCCCACCTTTCAAAGGGGAGGCACTGCTAGAGTGGGAGCTTTAAAACATTCTTCCTGCAGAGTCCAGCTTATGTTAAATATTCTGTTCATTCCTTGTAACTCCAAACGCATTCCTTTGCAGGATTCTTTTCCCCTCAAGAAGCATTTACATCAAGCGATGTCAGTTCTGTTTGGTACAGCACAGTGAGGTGTGGGGGTTGATCAGTTGTAGCTAATGACACACATTTTATAGCCACTTGGTGGGAGCACCAGGCTTCTCAAACATCACTCTAATATGTTTATTTCACTGAAATTTCTTGACACAGTTGACAGGTGTTTGTTTGAAAGCAGGATTCTCCAATTCCTGCAATTCTTTGGTGGGGTTAAACAGACTCTCAGGTTCCAGCTTCACAAAAAATGCCATTGTGACAGGCACTTAAGTCATGGGGCTATTAACCTTCCCTCAGAAAGAAGGTGAATGTTAAAATTAAAGACACTGTCACAGTAGATGCGGCTTTTCTATACAAAGAAAGAGTCTCAGAAGTGGAATATTGTTCATTCCTTATTTAAAGCACTAATTTTAATTGATACATATTTTTAGAGACATTTGGGGGCTTTTTTTCAGTTTTCTGGCAACTGGTGCCTTCCTGCATTCCCTGTTCAGAGGGAAATAGCTTCAAGTATAATAAGTTTGTCTTCTTGCAGCTAGAAAAAGGAACTTGTAAGTAAGATTGAACATGCAAAAAAAATGTACAAGAATCTTACTTTTTAATGCAAATCTTGCATAGATTTAGAGAAAAAAAACCAGGAAAAGAAAGACATGGTAAAAATAAGGGCAGTGCATTTAAGAGATGATCATAGGACTTGGAATTGGCCTTGTTTTGGTTCTGTTGTTCTAATTTATTGAAAGTAGTGTGGAAAAAAGTATTCAAACCAGTAAGTGTAAATATAAACAGTAAATAAACTGATTAGCCTTAGAGGTTAAGAGCCTTCAGTGAAACTGTAGAGAAGTTCTATTAGAACTTCTATTATTACTTCTATTAGTAGCAATAGAACAGGAAGAGGAAGATGTATCCTCAGGGTGTTTTCCTGCAATTTTGGAGCCTTTTCTTTGCCTTACTTTTAACAGTAATTTGATAAAAGTTTCCAGAAATCAGTTTGACACAGATCTTTCTTGTGCCGTCTTTCTGCCATCCTGAGCATTGGCCAAGGGGACCTGAAGCTCTGACAAGAGGAGCTTTTTTTTCTCCCTACTTTTTCTGGCAAATGGCCCTCAAGAAAACAGCTTTCATTTGTGCTTTAGATCCAGAGCCAGCACATAATTCATCAGATGCATCTCTTATCAAAGTGCAGTGGAAGGTTGAGAAGGGAGGGAGTTTAAAATTTAGAATATATGTAAGAAAATGTTGCTTTTCTTTGTGGCGCCTCTTTTTCTCTAAAGAACTGATTTTCCTGGAGCACAAAAGTGATTGTTTTGGAAAACTAACTGGTATAATGTAATAAACCAGTTTTTTTATCTGTTTTGACTAGTGGAAATTACTGTTGCAAGATACAGAAATGAATGGTATGGACTGCTTAAAATTGGAGGCTGGAGAGGAATTAATTTCCCTAAAAGCTTTCCAGAAACATACTTTTTCTATGAAATTGTCTGTATTTCTTTCCTTCAAATCCTGGGACTGGAACTGCTCTGGACAGTCATTCAGTCTCTTCCCATAAAGAAAGCACAAGAAATGAGGCACAAAGTCAGACTTGGAAGGTGGAAATTTGTCCTGTGTTCATCCCTAAAGGTCAGAAGATGTGTAATAATTATCACAAAGCCTCATATGTTGGTTCTTAACACTGCATTTAAAAGGATACATACTGTTCTTTTGAGGTGGCATGAGCAGATACTGGCCTAAATAGGAAATGATGTGAAAATTTGTGAAGTCTTCCCCTTCCCCCTCCTTGGAACTAGTCAGAGTGCGATTGAGGGTACAAGGTGAATGTAGGATAAGATTTGACAGATTGGGATAAGTGGGAGGATGTATGTGTCCTACGTTTGGATGGTGTTGGCTGCACAGTTACTGTACCTGGAACACTATTAGTGGTGACAGCGCAGCCTTCCTGTGTGCAGAGAAGTTCTCTTTGCAAATCGGCATGGAATAGCTTGCAAAAGTCTCTCTGCTGCAGAATGCATGTGAAGGGGAAGAAGGTCTTTGTGCAGCCTTATGGTTACAGGAAGGAGATGGTGAGAGCAGTGTAAAAGCTTCCTGCAAAAATTTGGGAACGTGTAAAGGTTAAAATGTTATCCTTTACTCATCTCAGAGGAGAACAGATTTTAGTCACTCATTCTGAAAGGAAGGAAGGAATAATTTGTTGAAACTTGGCGGAAGTGGTAGAGTTCCCTTACACGTACACAGGTGTTTCCTGGACAGAATGTGACCTATCCATATATTAGTGTATAGTTTTGCGTATCTTTGGGCATTCTCTAGGGCCAAGTAGGAAAATGATCTTTTCTTGGGCTTGATGTTGGAGAAGTAATGATCACCTTTTCATCTATAGTGTACACTGATGATTTCTAACCATTAGCATTGTTCATTTTGTTACAAAACCTTTTTTGTCACTGGGTTAAGATGATGGAGCAGGATGCTTTCTATAAGAGTAGCAAATTAGGAGCAAAGAATATTGATGGTTAGTGCTTTTGACAAAGCCTTACTTAAGTCAACCCCTGGAGGATCAGGGTGAATAAATCAATTGAGACATGTTGTAAAATTAAACTGTGCAAACAAGACAGTGTACTGCCAACTCATTTTTGACTACTGGACATTATTACATGTTGCAGCCATGATTAGAATTACTTAAATTCCTGAGATGTCCATGCTGCCACCAGAAGGATGTTCCTGCTGTTGTTTTTGTCCCAGGCCTTAGCATTCATTGTTTGGCTGTTCTTCATCATAGCAGCATCATAATTAAGCTTGTGGAGAAATCACTCTGCTTGTGTCTGATTAGATTTCAATGGTTAAATTCTCTAATTTGATTTATTCTGTGCTCTAACTGCACCCATCCCTGGAGGAAAGGGTGATGGTGCAGTGAGACCCAGCTGAGTGAGAGAGGAAGCCAGAACTTATTTGCAATGGGAGGATGGGTTGAAGTATATCTCAGCTGTTTGTGGGGTGATTTGACAGGTCTGAAAACAAACAAAAAGCAAAATAAATGGTGTATTTTGTTTCTGCTTTAAGAAAGGAAGAAACTAAAAAGGAGAAAAATAAAGAAAAATTACTAAGGCATTTCTTTCAATACTAAAAACAAATATGAAATTTGTAGTGCTGGATTTGGTCTATCCTTTTACTTCCTGAATATTGCTGGGGCACACACATTTATGATGGGGAGCTATCTTAATGGAAAGTAGCATGTCCAGACAGCGATGTGACAGCCAGGAGGAATTTCCAACTGCTGCCAAATGTGCTGGTGCACCAGCCTAGTAGCATGAATTGCTTAGGATGCAGGTTGCACCTCCTGCCACAGATGTTTTTTTGACTCCCTCTGCAATTCAGACTGGACTGCACTTTCACGTGTTGATCTTTACACTCCCTCCCTCAGCTGGCCTTGTTCGAAGGATTGCAGCAGAGGAATTTGAGGCTCCAGGGGAATTTCTTTTTTTAACACCTAAGGGCTTGTGTGACCTGTGCTTTTGTGTTTTAGGGCATTGCCAAGTGCCTGACTGTTCTGTGTGGCCAGTGCACTGCTGACAGGTATAATTCCCATTGCTTAGTTTGAGGATTCTTTCCACAACCCAGTGAAGTTGTGTAAAATGTATTTAACACTTGGTAAACAAGTCCTTGAGCTAGCTGTTGTATTTTTCCAGTTACTGTAGTACTTTACAAAGCATAGCTGCCATCCATCTCTAAATCTGGTATGTATTGTGTATCTTTTTCTGTCCATAGACATTTGAAAAGGGTTTTGCTAATTACAGTTCAGTAGTTCAGACCTATTGCATGTTAAGATGACACTGATCAAATTCTGAGAATGTGCATTAAGCTTGGTGGTGATGCTTATGATTTTTTTTTAATTGAAACTGCTGCCTCTCATCTCATCCATGGAAATGCTTTCTCTCTGAAACGCAGCTACATTATAATTTTCTGTGATTAATGTTAATTGATAAATGGTAGTTGAAGTCTCTTGTTTCAACCTTATTAGAGATTCCAAATTAAAACTCAGAAAGCATGTTCCTGAATGGATGAATGGTACAAGGAATGAGGAAAAATAGTTTTTGGAAAACATATAAAATTTTGCACAATGGATAGGTAAAATTCTTAACATCATTTTTACAGCACATGGATGATTCTTACATTAATTACTAAAGTGGACACTGAAGTGACTCCTTTTCTAATAGTTTCAAGTGATACACTTAACAAAATGCATTTCCTGTTCATTGATGTATGAAAAAACCTTTGTTTCCAGCTTTTGTGACTATATCTAGGAAGGAGGTAATTTATGCTTCTGCTGCATGCGTTTTTATTGTAACTGAAAGCTGCAGCTGCCATGTAAATTCAGCAAACAGAATCTCTTAAGGTCAAAAGCAGTTTACATCTTTAGAAATACAGTAATTCCTGAATTGGGAGAAATCTAGGTCCAGATTCTAGAAAGAAGATCTCAAAATCATAACACTTTAGTCAGAAGTGGGATCTCTGAAGTAGATTTCTGGTTTTATTCTATATGGTAGCTAATATGTGTAACTTCATTTTGACAGGATGATGTAGCTGATGAATGTGAGGTCTACCCTGTCTCCTAGTCAGATCTTTATGTGCCCATTCCCTTAGGAACCTTGTAGTGGGAGTACAGTTGCACCATGATCAATTTGAAGACTTACAAAATGCAATAGCAGTTCTGATCTGTCAATCTAACTCATGATATGTTGTCAATGCAAGGTCTGCTGGTGTACACTTGTAAAGCTGTATTTGGACACTATCTTTATTTAGGAAGGGTAGGAAGGTACATTAGTACATATATATACTATATATACATACATACATATATATATACATATAGTACATATATATACATACATATATATATACACATATAGTACATATATATACATATAGTACATATATATATATATATGTATATAAAAAACTCTACTGGTGCCAGACTCTTCTGTTGATTTAACTTACTTTAATGCCATAATTCATTAGAACCAATTTCACGGTTACACAGTGAGTGATACTTTGTACTGAGAAGTTGAAAAGAGTGAGCATTGCTTTCTGTTTCTTTAGTATGTGTACAATGCACACAGTTTTGCTAATCTCAGTATCAATCTATGTGCATGTGTCTAATTTAAGGTTACCATTTTTGTTATATGAACACCTATCACTCTGCATATTGGAGTCTGTTGACTTCAGAGTGTAACTGCATAGAAAAACATCATATGACTTTTTCCACTTTTTTTTGAGATTTTTGCAACCTTTTAAAAACATTCTTGCAGTATAAGGGGAGCTTTACCTCAGCCTGTGTCACAGCAATACTTTTTTCAGTTTAATATGATTGCACTTACTACATGTGTTTAGAATATAATACGTGTGTTTTTATTAATGTTGATGGTGCTTGTATATTGTAAAATGAACATTGTGTATTTTAAAGATTGGATAAGAGGATTGGTAGGTTTTAAGAATGACATGGACTGGTTTCTGTTACCATTTGGTGCAGCAATGTTCCTTATACTTCTTTAGGCTTCTTGCATCATTATATGTTTGCCTGTTCTCTTTGCATTTATTATAGAACATCCTTCTTTCAAAAATGCATAAGTCAAACAAAAAAAGAAGTCTAATGGGCTGTAACACAGGTGGGGCTTTCACCAAATTATTGATCTTTGGTTTCTATATGTCTTAATCCTTGAAAGCTGTAGAAGTTGTACCTGAGGTATTAAAAGGCTGAGGTCTAAAATTGATTTGATGCTTAATTTGGAGGCTGAATTATAAAACACATGAAAAAAAATCAGCTAGTCAAGGATTACTGCTTCATTATATGACAGACTGAAATAAACCAGGAAAAATTGTTTTATTGAGACAGAAAAGTCAATATTTATTATGAGTCTTGGCCACATTTGAGTAGAAACAAAACATTTTGAGGTTCCCAGGGTTTGCAGGAAAAAGATGGGACTGTTGATACTTTTGTTCTCCCTCAGGTGTCCTGATTTGACTTTTGTGAGATAGGTGACTCTGAAATCAGTCACTTCAGTGGGACAGCTTTCTTTCTTTTCTCCTGCTGAGTACATGTTTGTATTTGGTACAAAATGGAATTGGTTTGACAGGAGAGACTGATGCAGAGAGTTGCCAGGATCATTACACCCTGTCAGTGAGACACTGCCTGGCAAAGAGTCCTTGGTTCACATCTCTGCTCGGAATTACGCAGAGAGGGAAACTGTGGCCTTGGTCTTCTCTGTCCCTGGCAGCTGGATTGGACTCTTGTTCATGGAAGGCAGTTGTAACCTTGCCAAGGGCCTGCTGGTCCTGCACCCTGTCCTAACACCTCTCTGCCTGCCTGCCTCTTTTGTTTACTTGATCAGTTACACCTGCAGGATGACTACATCCATCAGGGAAGATGCTGTGGGAAAAGCAGGAGGAAAGGGATAGGAAGCTCAACACAAACCATGGGTAAATTTTTATTTGTGTTCAGGAAGGTGGAAAATCTATGAGGTGAGCAGTGCTTTCTGATTTTACTGAGAGGCAGTGGACAAGTTTTGAAAATAGGAATTTTGATCTGATTTTACTTTAAAGGATTACAACCTCCACAGCAATGCAGTTGCTAGTAGAAAAAATTGTGCCCAGAAGACCACTCAGAATATGGAATTAAAGGGCATAGGAAGGAAGGACTAATTAAACTTATTGGGCTGTGCAGATACAGGTTTGGGATGAAGGGGAAGGAATTGGGTGTATATGGCAAGTGAACAAGGAGGAGATGGATGATACGGAATTATGGAGTAAGGTTATACAGTTTTAATAATGCTTGAATAAAGTCTTAGTAATGCCTTTCATGTCCCTAAAATTGATCAAATTACTGTGTCGTTTAGAAAAGGAATCAGGCTTCCTTTCTTTGGTCTAATCTGCCCAGGTGCAGAAGTGCAGTGTTCAGTTAGTGCAAGCTCCATCTGAGTCCTGGGATCTGTGCACAGGCAGCTGAAATGAGGCAGACTGGAGATACCTGAGTTTCCAAAAATAAAATGAGGAAATCAAAATTTTGCCTCAGCACTTCTCTTGGCAGTAAGGAGGTTTTTTTTCCATTTCTCAAATGTCATAGTCTTGGTCTCTTCTGACATTCCTCACTTTCCTCTTTGTAAGCTCACTTTTATCTACAAAACTTACTTTCCCTTATCTCTTCCCTAGTCTTCTTTTTCTCAGGGTTCTTGTAGGATTCTTAGCCATAACCTTTCTTGCTAACACTGCTGGTTCTTTGCCTGCTGACTTGTGATTGATGACTGTGCTTCTGATGCTTACCCTTCAATTTCTACAAACCTATCTGGCACCACCCAGAAGTACCTTTGAATGTTTGGAGCTGAAACCTGGATGAACAGTTCTTAGCCTGTTTGCCTTAGGGTGGCCATAAAGAGAACACTGCTCATGAATGTTGTTTGAGAAATGCTGTCTTTCAGTGTAAAAAATCTCTAAGAAATGAAGTGTGTAAACCAGAAATGCAGTAGCATAATTTTCTATGTCTTGATTATTTGTTTATTTATATATTTAAAATTAAATTTAAAAGTGCTTCTAGGAATTTTTTTTCCATGACTATTGTTAAGATTCCAATTAATTTACTTCTTTGTATACTATCGTATTCTGCTGAATTTTGTAGTAAATCCTATGACAGTCTGCTTAAGGGGTAAGGCCATGTAGTTTTGAAAGTTATTTCTGTGTCTCACAAGAATTCTTAACTTGAAAGGGTATCATATGACAGTATTTACAGTAGAACTTTGAGGGGCTTTGCTCTTTTTTCTTATTTGGGGTAGAATAAGATTTTGCTGTAAGAAATTGGCTTCTTTGGGAAATTGAGTAGTTACCATTTGTAGAAGTGTGAGTTTACACACCTGTATATTTACTAAGAGAGAGTGAAGCAGTGTACAAAATTTAGCAGCTGACTAATGCCAGTTACAGACAACTCATTCTGCAAATAATTGGTTTATTTTCTTAAAGGGAAAAAATGAAGATGTAGCAATTTTTCACCTGGTTAAATAAACAGGGTATTAACTTTCTTTGCTGGCATGGATTTTCTTTATCAATATTGATTTCGGGGAGATAAACCTCTTACCTTATTTGCTTATGGAAAAGGCGAAGCAGCACATATTGACTCATTCCTTCATTCCAAGTGCAGCTGTAATTTGGTAGTGAAGTTTGTAAGACTAAATGAGCTGTCTGAACTTGGAGCTCCCTCAATAAGATTCAGTAAACTCTTACCAGTTTTTAGAAGAAAGAAGGTACTGAAAAAATGGAGATTTTCATGTACTTTGCTGTACATGGAGTAAATTTATTTGGAGATGCATATAGACACATACACATACTTATTTTTAACAATGAGCAAATTTTATTCTAAAAAATGTCATGTTTGTGGGTTTTGGTGTTTGACTGTCATTAAAAACCTTGTATCCTTTGTCTTTGTTTATTCTTCTGTAATGTCACTGTGTGTAAGATGGGTGTGTGGCTCAGAGAACACCTACAAACCACCACAGTATTTGTATGGAAAAATTCTGAGAGGTCTTTAAATGGATGAGGATTTTACAATGTAATTCTAAAAACAGCACTTTGAGATTTGAGTGTTGTGTTTTTGTTGGTTTTGGGGCTTTTTTGAGGATTGTGGTGGTGTGGTGTTTTTTTTTTTTTTTTTAATGTGTTTGTTGTGAGTTGTTGGGGTTTTTTGCTTGGGGTTTTTTTTGTGGGTTTTTGTTTCTTTTACATTTTTAATTTCTCTCTTCCTGAAACATTCTTTAAAACTGTGATAAAATGTACTTCTCTGATCTCGCACAGTTATTTCTAGGTGTTTTCTTGGAAATAGTTTTTCTTGGAGGCTCTTTGTTGCTTGCCAAGTTTAGTCCGAATCTGATTTCAGTTGTAAAACATGAAACCTTTTTTTCTGGCTGTAAATTGTTGGGTCATCTTGTTTGATTATAATACGAACTCTAGTGTTTGGTGAACTGTGTAAGTTAACTGCATTAGAGCAGGTAGAGACAGGCTGTTGGCACAGGCTCCTTGTGGACAAGACCTTTGGGAGTTGCTCTTCTGGTCCTCTTCAGTCTTGGATAAAGTGCTGAAGAGGCTCAAACAAGGTAACAGCCTCCCAGGCTCTGCAATGCAGTTCACAGAGTCTGGTTTTCTTGATTGAAATGCCAAGTGTTTTCAGCAAGAAATTATGCTGATTTGAAATTATGTTGGTGCCACTTACCTGCAGGAAAACAAAGACTTTTTCTTCCTTATTTGGGTTCATTTGTAGGAATACTGTAATTCTAGTAGTGATAGAATGGCAATTTTTAATATTTCCTGAAGTTAAAACCAATACTGTTAAAAACAAATACTGTATTTTTGTATCTAAAGACAGAATTTGTGTACATTATAAGTGGTACTGTTACACTGAAGTGTTAATTTCAGCTATTTCACTTGTTCTGATTTCTGCTGTCATTTAGCCCATGCCTTGAATACTTATGGAACAGCTTTTTAAATGTTTTTAAGGGTCCTATTATAGTCTTAGAGAAGTAGCATTGGAAGTATTAAATGACTCTGAATGTAGTGTCAGAGGATTAAAGCCTAAAGCTCATTTTCCCTGTACAGCTATAACAGTACTTTATTCTGGTCAGTATTATGCTGTGGATAGTGATACCACAGTCTCAATGGCTGTGAATCAAGTCAAGCAGAGAAAATACAATGTTGAAGAGACTTATAACTGCAATATCTCTGTTTGCAAACTGCTTTGAAATTCTATTGATGGCATGACTTACCGCATCAGGCTTCAGGTCTCTTGAGGTGAATCCTTCTGTTTAAAAACCCTCAGGAAAGAGATACACCTATGCCTAGTAGAGTTAATTTGTTCAGAGTTTTGAAAGTAGGGCATTTCTTCTAATTGTACTACTTCCAAGAGCTGTTCCGTTGTTGATTTACCTTTCATGTATGAGAGATTCTGCTTTTGACAGGTTCTTTGGAGTTTAGAAAGTTGAGTTTTTACACCACAGATTTCTGACCAGGTATATGGAGGGAGATGGCAAAAGGTAATGCCAGCAGTAATAGGATTTTTAAAATCCTGGAGTAAGCGAAAGCTTCATTCACATTTTTTCATGATTGATTATACAGCTTAGAAAAAATTTCTGTGTAGAGTTAAGTGGGTAGTTACAAGCAGTTAGGTTATTGTAGTATGCATGTTAAGCTCTCTAGACTCCTGCAATTAAGCCGTCAACATTCAGGTGTAGTCAGGATCTTGAAACTCTGATGTTAGCCCTCACTGATTACATGGGACAAGTGTATTTAATGGCATCAGATGTCTGTAGGTGGCCTGACTTGACGCACACACAGGGTCTATGTGGATCCATCTGAAGGAAGAGTATAAAGTCTGTGATGTGCAAGGGTCGGAAGTCATGTATTTATTAAAAAAGACATGTCACCTACACAGTGTGTTCCTGAGGTTTCAGTGAGTGCATTTCATGAGCAGATCATTATGCCCATTATTCTCCTTCCAGAGACAGGGAAGGTGAAGCACAGAGATTACCTGCCTAAAGACACAAGCGAGTCCACAGGCTGGACTCTGTATCTCTGTCCATCTTATGTCCACAGAACCAAAATAAGATACTTTTATTGAATCATTTTCTTAAAAATCTCTGGAAGGGCTTATCTGTTGTTACAGGCACTGTATTTCAAAATGCTTTTAGATGTTTTTAGGCATTATAATTGTCTATATTCAGAGAAAAGTACTAAAACCTCAGACCCTTTTTTTTCATGCAGTGAGAAAGGCATTCATACCTAGATGCAAAATTCCATCCCAAAGCTAATTTTGCAGCTCAATTATTAACCCCTGGATAACAATTCATAATGAAAGTGCTGTCAGTTCTTTAATTACAGTGATTATATTAGAACCTGTAATAATAAGGCAGCACCCAAGTTTTTGAGCTGCTGTGTCAGCTGTTGAACCCAGGCTCACAAAAATCCCTTTCTGAGTGGAAATGTGGTGTAATGCTATTGAAGGGGGACTTGCATCTGCTCTTTTCAATGAGCATATCAGCTAATGTATGAAACTGTCTTCCTATCATTACAGCTGCACAGAAAGTACGTCTTAGTAGTGCATTTGCAGTTATTTCTGCTTCTTTAAAAGAAAAAAAGCATTTCATTCTTAGACTAGATAAAAACCACTGTTGTTTGCGGCAATTGCGGAAGTATTAGCATTGTTAAAAATGGTAATTATTATTTTTGTTAAAAAATGTCTTTACAGCATACTTTACTTTGAAGCATTGGCATTTCATTTATGCATAGGTTATAGCGCCAAAGTCTTCCTAGCAATACTTGCCCACACAGTGTGGAAGATGATACGCCAATGACCTGATATATCAAGATATCCACCCTTTTTCCATTCTGCTCCATCAGTACAAAAACATTTTCTCAGCTTGTTTACTTCAGTCTACAGAAAACAGTTAATGGAGTTTAACTTGGTGAGAACAAGCGCCATGAACTGGAATTGAATGTCTGGTGCTGACGGTTCATCTGTGGAAGAAATCCTTTCCTAGGTGAACAGCCAGCCGGAAGTGAGCACTGGGTCACACTGTAGGTAGGTGAACCATGGTTATTTTGAGTCTCCAGGAATGGCTCATATTTGGAGTTTTTTTGTGGCTTATGAACATGTTGCCAGTACAATACCTGACAGTTAGCATGGATGTTTCTGAATTAAGTTCGCTAGCACTTAAAAGGGCATTCATGAACAACTGGTGCTTTTATATGTGATTATTAGCTGTTCTGTCTCTTCGTTTATAAAATATTTCATGTTGGGTAAGTGATGAAACCTCTATTGTCATTGTCTATCTCAAAGTTGGTTTAATTGGGCTTTAACTGTCAAACTCATCTGCAACACAACTTGCAGAGTAGGAAAAAGATAAAAAAAATTGCTGCTAAAGAAAAACTTTATTTTTGGTCTGTGATTTTTTAAAAACACGCTTTCAATATAATATGAAAAAATACCTTTTTAGAATAATTTTGTGTGGTAAAGGAATTTGAGATAAGTCATGATAGTGTTTGTGTGTGTTAAAGGAGGTAATTCTCTTAAAAATAAGAGCTTTTCAGAAGACTTCAGCTGGTCACATTGATCACTTTGGTTCTGAGACATATGCCATGCTTCAGTAATACTTGGGGTAAATAATCATATAAAATAAACTTCAGTTTTATTTTTCAAGTATTGTACTGTCAGGAAAAATAAAGAAGTCTTGACCAATACTTAAAATCACTTTTATTTGTTATTCAGTAGTTATAAGATTTTAATTGACATTACTTCATTAGTAAAAAAAAAAATAAAAAAAAAATCAAAATTCTATTTATTTTTTAAGGTAAGCAGTTAAGTCCTAACTGAAATAATTTCTTTGGCTTTCTTGGAGGGTAAAGGAACTCACTGTTTTTTGCACGTGGATTCAAAAACATGGTTCTAATGGCTCATAATGCAAAGTCTCCTTTTCTTTATATTACAAAGTGAGAGAAAGGCCAATATCAGGTTTTGATGCTGCCACGTGTCCTCTGCTGCTAACATTTTTTTGGGAGGAATAATGACTGGAAATAAAGGTGCAAGGCCTGAGGTCACAGGCTGCCTTCTCATAGACAGCTGCTTCTTCAGGTCAAGTGCTTAAGGAGCCCTCTGAGGTATCCACAAGCTGCCTTTGACTCACACCCATATTTATGCTGTTACAAAAAACAATGGGAAAGTGGTGGTTACCCAGAAGTCTGGCCCAGGGGCACAATGTGCAGTTTCTTGCTGCTAACCTAAATAACAGTGTAGGTTTTTAGGTGCTAGGGACTCTGGGTACCTGCACAATTTGATACCAGTCAGTCATTTCTAGTGCTGTGATACTGATACCACCAAAATAACAGTTCAGAAAGAGACATCAAAGTGAAAGCTATGCTGTGCTCTACAACCACTAAGAGACAAGTGCTGTGTAGTTTTCTTACTGTTTCTGTGTTTGTCCTGTATTGATCATTGTGATGGGTGCTATTTGCAGCTTACTGGCAAAACCAGCATTGAACAAAAATGTTGCAGAAACCCACTTCTTTTGTCACCTAATCAGCAGACAGGAAATTGTGGTAATAGATAATGAACATCTGTGTTCCAGGTGGAGTCCAGCAAAGCCTGGCCACAAAACAAAGCTCCTCCAGATTTTGGAGTGGCAGTGATATAATAACACATTAACATTAAATGATGTGGGTAGATGGGCAAGCAAGATATAATTGGGAATAATCTGTCCTTCCTTGTATAACTTAGTATGAGTTGTGCACTCTGTTATTGTGGGACCTGTTGTGCCTTGGGCCATTCTGGTTGTGAGCTGTGTACTGTGTTTACAGGTGAAGCTTCATAGGACCCTTGTAGCTGAATCCTGTCAGATTGATGTAGTTTCAGCTGATGTGGGATGTCACCTTCTTGTGACGCAGCTGTGGCCATCCTCTCCTGGGAGCATTGTAGCTCTTCCCATCTTTGTGCCATTGCTGCACCTTGCCTGTTACACTCAGGTATTTGTCAGGACAATAAATATTTCCTTCTTGCTCATACTGGGAAGGAGGAAGTACATTCTCAGAATTTGAATTGACTGTTTGTTGACCAAATTAATTAAACACTTTCCATTTGGCTTTTCCCATGCAGTTTAAAGTGAGTTTACCAGAATAGCAGCTTGTCTTTGAGTTTTTATTTCTCTCAAGTATTTCTATATCCCTCAAATAGACACAAAATATAATTCATGTAGCCCAAAAGAGAGCATCAGGGAATTGTTTCCAGCTACTCTTCTAGTTTTTCCTTTGGAAATGCCTCCTTTTAGATATTGTACTCCTGTATAGCTCGTTCCTAAATGGGGGAATGACTCAAGCAAGTATTCCTGGTCAACCTTACAAGCCTTTTCTTCTCTCACTCAATATTGCCTTTTACTTAGGTCTGGCAACAGTAACTTCTGAAACTATTAAATGGTTTTAGTTGTGTATAAAGATAGAGGAGACATTTTATAAAATCTAACTCTTTCACTTGATCTGCCTTATGTATTTCAGCACTGCTGCTCACAGCATTAAGATTTGGTATTTTCATAAGCTCCAGAGGAGCAGTATAAGCATAACATAATCTTATGTTATACTGCTATCATCTGTACACAGTTCACATTGCCCTGGAATTTGTGTCTTGAGGCATTGCTTTTGCCTCAGGTACAGCACATTCTGCATTTACTGCCTTTCCAGAAGCTCACTGTGCTGTGTGATATTCTCAGCTTTGGAAACTGCAGAGGGAAATCTGGGTTTGTGCTCTTTGGTCAGTTTGGTCTGTTTGTCAGAGTTTGAGATTATAGTTGTCATTTTGACTATTCACCTGGGAAGCTTTTGGAGGTCTTTTAGATGTTACAGGCTGAAGCTGGGGAATTCTGGAGCAGGTCCCTGGGCATGGTGTGAGAGAGTACTGCTGGAGCCATGGACAGGTGTCAGGGCCAGACCAGGGACAGCCATGCAGGTGTGTGCCTTGTGCTCGTGTCCCCATCTTGGAAACTTTACATAACATGAGCTACCATCCTGAAGAGAATAAGGCCAGAGCAGGAGCTGGGGAACAGAGAGTAAAAAATATACGGATTCACCTCTTCTTTCAAACAAGCTTGTTCTTTCACGATACCTTTAGTGATAGCAGATGACACATATGAACTGGGTGGTCAGGTGCAGGGTTAGCGCTCGATGATTGCTCTTTCCATGTAGCTTCAGCTGGTCTGGATTAAGGAGCAGGTTCATGTATTGCAAGTACATATATGTATAATAGCTTAAAATTAGCTGCAGTAAGGCTGGCATTAAGCCTCTGAATTTTTTTTTTTTGTGGATGTCTTTGGTGTATTCCCAGGAATCCTTTGTTTTTTGTGGACTGAAAGTTTTGTGTTGGGTTGTAATGTGCTATCTGTAGTACTTTCTTCTATTAAATAACTATAATTACATTTTCAGTACAATCTGAATTATCTGTTCATGCCTGTCTTCTGTGTATCTTAAGTAGTACTTTAATAGTTCGGCTCCACCTCTATTTTCAGTTCCTATGTGCCTAAACCTCGCTTACCTTGTATCTTCTGTTTACAGTGCCTATGTATTTTGTTCCTTGTATTCAAGTGGCCATCCTCCTGAGCAAAGTTTAAAGTCTGAGTCATTAGCTGTTTTCTCCATTTCATGGGTGTGTCAGCATTTTGTTTGTAATTTTCTTCAGATCCTCCTTATAAATGGAGACTCTTAAAGCTGCAGTCAGAGTCCATAAAGATGAGACCATAATGGTTAATGTAATCCATTGGCCTGAATATTGGAAATATTTCCTTGAATATGGTATCCTCCAATCAGCCAGGAATGAGTGTGTGAAAGTGCCTGCGGAAGTATTTGCCTAAGAGTGCAAATAACTTTAAGCAGGCGCACCAGCACTTGAGCTTTGATCTGTTAATGACCTCCTCATTGAATAAAGTGTGGAATGCCAAATCCCTGTGCTTGGCAAATCAGCTTGTGCTAATTTGTCAAAGCTGAATAAGAGGAAAACGTATTTTGCAATTCATTGTAAGAATATACGGAAAACAGAAGTCTTAGTAAAAGGAGCAGTAAGATGCTGAATATCCCTTTTATCTGTTGAAAGCAGATGAAAGACAGTAGGACTAATCCACAGTGTCCATATTTCCACTCTCTTTTGTGTCAAATTAGGCAGTTCATCCGCTCAAATACACAGAGTGTTTTGAGGAGTGTTTTACTTGGTGAAGGGTGGGTGGTGGTCCAGAACTGGAGTAATAAGTTCAAGTAAATATGAAATTGTTTACTTTTACCTATAAATTTTAAATTGGTTAATCTAACAGAAATTAGTTACGAGGTTTTTGATGGGCTTAGCTTACTTACAGAGATTGGTGTAAACTTCCAGAACAGATTGTAAGTCTGATGCTGTCACCTGGAGACTCTTAAAAAAAATAATTATTGAAACAAAGATAATTCTGAAAATACTTACTTTCTCTGGAGTTTAGCCTGACTGAGGTGAGAGATATTCTTTACTTCTGAATTTATTTGATCTGTTGAATGACTTCATGTCCTAGCTTCATATTTAGAAAAGAGAAATATATAGATGCATAATATGGAACAGTTCAAAACAGGGCCATGCAAACATGTGCCCAAATCCCGATATGCAGTGAGTGGAGAATGGACTGAGAACAGCCTTGCAAAGAAAGATTTTGGGGTGCTGGTGCAGGAGAGGTTGGACATGACCTGTCAAGGTGTGCTTGCAGTCCAGTTGTATCCTGGACTTCATCACAACCAGCAAGAGTGAGAGAGGAATTCTGCCCTTCTGCTGTGGTTAGACCCTTCCTGCAGTGCTGCATCAGCTCTGTGGCCTCAAAAACCAGAAAGACCTGGTCTTGTTAAAACACGTCCAAAGGAGGCCGCAAAGATGATCAAAGATGGCTGGAGCACATCTCCTACTCAGACTGAGCAGAGTTGTTTAGGCTGGAGAAGAGAAGACACTTGGGAGACAATATATCACCTGCCAATATCTCTTAGGGAACTACAAGAAAGCCAGAGAGGGACTTTTTACAAAGGCATATAGGGGTAGGACAAGGGGTAAAAGGCTTTAAACTGAAAGAGATTAGATATTCAGAGGAAATTCCTCAATGTGAAGGTTGTGAGGCACTGGAGCAGGTTGCCTGTGGATACCCCATCCCTGGTAGTGTTCAAGGCCAGGCTGAGTGGGGCTCTGAGCAACCTGGTCTAGTGGAAGGTGTCCTGGTCCATGGAAAAGAGCTGGAACTAGATGATATATAAGGTCTCGTTTAACCCATTCTATGGTTTTCTGAATAGCAGAGCAACTTGTATGCGGTTAGTGAAAGATGATGTACAATGCAAGAGCTTCCAAATAAAGTACTGTATTCCCTTAGACAGCAGTTCCCATTACAATTGCACCATATGTTCTCAGCAAGCAGCAGATGTACAGTCTAACGTTTAGCAATAGAACTTTCCCATTTGAAAATTTGGGATAATACTAAAATAATGAATTATTAATCTTTGGCATTTTTAAGGCAGTTTCTTTTTGTTGCTATTTGTCCCACTTTGCTGTGCCTATTTGTTTCAGAAGGTCTTGTCACTTAAAGATTTTAGAACTCTTACGTAGACATTTTCTTACATCTCTCTAGTAACCCTGAAAACATTATCCATTTCAATGCTTGGATGACTAGGTGGCTTCGCCAAGATCACACCAGGCACCGCAGAAATGCAGGGGGCATCACTGGTGTCTTGAAGACTTATGTTTCTGTCAAGACAGACACAGCTGCTGGGTCGATGGGGAGCTGCCAAGGGCATGGCATCTGGTAAATGACAAAGTGCCACCTTGAAGGCAGTGCTCAAAGACATTGTCTCCTCACTCTCTTTACCCCTTTTGAATACTTTATATTTCATTAAGAAAGGGAATTAGAGGAACTGGATGTTAATTCTAGTATTCTCTGCTGGTAGAAGGAACTTGCGTTCCAATACCATGAAAGGTAGATATAAAGTGATGTCAGACCAGGGTGCAAGATAATTAAACCAGAGGAAAATACCAACTTTCCACTGCAAGTTTGGATAGATAGCTTATGCTTGAAGTAGTATATAATCTGAATTAAAAGTTCGCTAAAATCAGCCTTGATTTGGGAAGTGAAAGGGGATTGACTGGCTATAATAGGATATATTTTTTTAAAGTGTCAGTTAAAATTGTTCCTGTCTGGTCATGTTCTTTAAGAAGGATCTTGTTTGTTGTGAGTAGTATGTTAACCTTTATTGCCTCCTGAGGAATGTATTGATTAACCTCCTTTTTTCAATTCAGCCTTACAGTTCTGTGGAAAAATATCCAAAGAGTATGATGTGTAGAAATGTGTACAATATTTCCTTCATTGGAAAACTGATGATCTCGTAACCTTCTTGCATTGCCCTTTGCTAGAGAGACATGTAGTCTTATGGGACTTTGGTTCGTAAGTTGTTGAAAATAGTAGCAAAGCTGTAAGGAAAGCAGAGCCCTTCATTTTTATTGACTATTTTTTAACTGTAAAAGCTTTTTTAGCAGTTTTGTCAAGTGTGAAACTTGATCTGTTCTCTACAAAGTGTCTCTTTCTACAGTTTATTTACAGTTCATTAGAAGTTCATCATCTGTTTTTTTTTTTTCCTCCTTTAATTTTACTTCAGCAAATCAATAATTGTCAGATTTTTTCTTGGTAGTATTTTTGTAGGCTGATGTTTGATCTCTATCCCTTATCTAATTGAGGATGAGTCAAGGCTGAAGACTCATTTCTTTGTAATGCACAAAGTTATAAAGAATACAGTAAATGGGGACAAATGGCAGGTGTTTTGTACACAGACAAACTTGTAATAGATTTATTTGTTGCCTCTTCAATTATTTTGCCTTATTGGGCCACTGTGTTATTCAAAGTGTCTTCTGAAGGTAAAATACAAGAAAAAGTCCTTCCTTTGTTCAGCAATACTTCTTGATGATCTGGATGAGTGATGAAAACGGGAGTGAGTTAATTGCATTAATATTCTGTACTTTTCCTGGGATATGGACTGTAGTTCTGATGGTGAAGCTTGGATATTATTTTCTTGATGAAGACAGTCAATAAGTTTGGCATTCAGCACATCTTATCAGTTGGAGTTGCTCTTGCTTTTTCTAATGGAGTTGATTTTGCAACCACTCAAAGTCACTCTCACTTTGCTGTAGTTCCTGACACCATTCCAAATATTTTCCAAAGGAAATGCCATGCTGTTAGCTTTTGTTTGTCCTGGACCTTCCTGAAACTGCCTCTAGGGATGTTGACCTCATTTTTGAATAGTCCAGTTATAAGATTCACCAAAATTAAGGGATTTGTTCTTCACTGCCTCTGCTTTTCTACAGTTGTCTACAGCTGCATTCATAGAATGATAATTTTTTACTTCTTGAAAGGTTGGAGGTTTTTTTCCTGTATCCAGTCTCTCTGATGTCCCTCAAGGAGTTAAAAATGCAAGAAATATACAAGTAATGTGCTGCTGCTCTAAGCTGACTTTTTATTAGATGCAAACATGAAATCCTGGCCCTGCAGAGGTTTAACTCTGACCATTACTAGAAAAGAATGCAGTTTCATGAAGGTCTGTTTTGTTAAAAATTGAAGTTGTTGTGAGGGTGAGAAAGTTGCTCTGTCATTAACTTTCCTCTCTGCTAAAAACACGTGATGCGATTCTTGGTGTTGTCCTGTGCAGGCCAGGAGTTGGAGCCATGATCCTTCCCAACTCGGACTATTCTGTGATTTTATGACAGGCATCTGTTGACTTTTGCTTTGCTCTACATTTTTGCAGGACAGTCAGATAGCTGTGGCTCTGAAACACATCTTTTTCTTCCATGTGTTTTCTTCTGAGTCTAAATCACTTTATTTGATGAAAAAGCAAAGCTCCTAGGCTTCAAATTTGAAGATTATCAGCTCTCTTCCAGGTATGAAACCACTTGTCTTTAAAGTCATTTATTGAAGAAGTGGTGTCCCATCTTTTCAGCAGGAGTAACCAGCTTTCATAAACTTGAGTACTTCCCTTTCCTTATTAGCACAATATACTTACAATACTCAAAACAGTTTTTCTGGCAGCATTTCTCCATTTGGAGTATAGCAGGCCTCAGATCCTCTGTGTTCCTGACTCCAAATCCCTGGCTGACCTCAATGCTCCCCTAGTGCTTTCTGCCAGAGGCTGCAGGAAGGTCTGTTCTTCCTGATTGTTGTGTATGTTTTTTACATCTTGTCTTGTCTAAACTGGTCACTGTCACCTGTTTGATTTCTTTGAAGTCTTGTTTTTGCTCAGAGCCCCATGTGAAATTGTTCTTCTAGGTCACTTGATACAGCTGGCAATTAGACAGTAATTTGGAATGTGTGTTCTCCAGAAACCTACAATGCCTAAGAAAGCTTGTGTGCCATCGGGGGGTACCCTTTGTACTGGTATCTGCTAGAGCCTTGTACTCCTGTGTTTCTGATCTTTCAAGCCACTGGATCCACACAGTCCAGTAAATCCCACTGTCCCTCATAGCCTCTTGGCTGGAGGCAAGACCCCTCTAATACTCATCATAGGATCCTTCACTTATATCTTGTAGAAATGGGTTAGAATTTCTTTCTATAGGATCAAGAGTAAAGTCAGCTTTACCTCTCTGCCTGGGAAGTTACCTGCTGCAGACTGGAGCAGCAGCAGCTTTCCTGAAGGAACTCCCATTTGGGATTGTTTTGCCCTGCAGTTCATGTACCAGTGTCTCTGGGGTTGATTTTCCATCTCAGTTGCCCACACCTTCTCCATGGTCTCACAGGGAAAACAGTAGGGTACCCTGTGGTTACAAGTTCTGTATCCTCTGTCTTGAGTAGAAGTTGGATGAGTTTTCCTTGTCCACAGTGGAAAGTCTCAGTGATGGGTTCCCACATCCCTGCATTGATTTGTAGTAATACTTAAGCTGGCTAGAAGTTGGTCAGAGACAGAGTTATAGTACCTGTGACGTTGCCTGCGATGTCCTGCCCCCCACCCTAAGCCTTACTGGAGCTGTGAATATATGTCAAGTAGAAATGTCTCTTCCAAGTCTTCCCACATTTTTTTTGTCTATGGAGAATGCAGGGTAGCAATGGCACAGGTGCCTTAGGTACCTCTTCGTCAAGTCAGGGTTTTCCTAAAGCCAGCAGATAGCTCCCAGTTCTTGCAGGAGCGATCACCCTGGCAGCATGTTCATGGAGAAGCTGAGGGTGTCTTGCCCATCTCATGGAAGGCACAAGGAAGGGAGCAAAATGCAAGGGACAGTGTAGTCTCAAGGGGCTGAGACCCCTCTGTCTGGACTTGGCCTCTCTTGGACAAATTCAGGCCTGGCTGGGCTGTCCCATGTGGAAAAGACTTCAGGCAGGCTCTGTCTTGTTCCCCTTGTTTGTCAGCCTGTCTGGGTTTCCTCTGCTGCAGCTGATGCCCACCTCTGCCTCCCTCCTGGGGTTAGGCAAAGGGCTGGAGAGCTTTGATGCCTGACCAAGCTTTTCCTCCATGTGGGCTCTCCCGGGAAGGTTCCGCGCACGGTGCGGATCCCGACGGACTCGAAAGGACGGTCGGGGGGTATCGGGGGGCCTGGACCCGAGTTTGGAGAGGGTCCTGCGTCCCGGTCCCGCGAGTTCCCGTTTTCAGACATTTCGCCTTCAGCGGGAGTCTGAGTTGCTGCTCCTCCCCCCAGCTGGGGAAAAGCTAACAAACCCCCACGAGCCGCGCTCCACGTTTCCTGTTCCTCGACCGTTCGGCGTAAGGCTTTTTCTACTTTCCCCCACGCCTTGAGATCTTTGCCACTGCCAGAGGACTTAGTATCCTCAGCTAAAGCGGCCGTGCACCTCCCCCACGCCTCCGAATGGAGTATGTCTACGGGACGGTCAATCGCCCCAAGCTCAAGTAGTCTCGCGAGAGCAAGATTAAGATCCTTGAGCTT